>JADRCD010170068.1:0-12668 GCA_019843815.1 Montemys delectorum | reverse complement strand
TAATGAAATGTTCAACATCCTTAGTCATCAGGGAAATGCAAATTAAATAACCCTGAGATTCTACCTCACACCAGTCAGATTGGCTAGGATAAAAAACTCAGGTGACAGCAGATGCTGGAGAGGTTGTGGAGAAAGAGGAACACTACTTCATTGCTGGTGGGATTGCAAGCTGGTACAACCACTCTGGAAATCAGTTTGGTGGTTCCTCTGGAAATTAGACATAGTTCTACCAGAGGACCGAGCTATACCACTCCTGGGCATATACCCAGAAGATGCTCCAACATGTAATAAAGGCACATATGTTCTCCACCATGTTCATAGCAGCCTTATTTATAATAGCCAGAAACGGAAACAACCCAGATGTCCCTCAATAGAGGAATGGATACAGAAATTGTGGTACATCTACACAATGGAGTACTACTCAGCTATTAAAACCAATGAATTTATGAAATTCTTGGGGAAACGGATGGATTTGGAGGATATCATCCTGAGTGAGACAATCCAATCACAAAAGAACACACATGGTATGCACTCTCTGATAAGTGGTTATTAGCCCAGAAGTTCAGAATTCTTGGAGTACAATCCACAAACCACAAGAAACTCAGGAAGAAGAAAGACCAAAATGTGGACACTTAATTCCTTCTTAAAAGCGGGAACACAATACCCATGGAAGGAGTGGCAGAGATTAACTATGGAGCAGAGACTGAAGGAAGGGCACTCCAGCCTGATATAGCTGTCTTCTGAGAGGCTCTGACAGTACCTGACTAATATAGAAGTAGAGACTTACAGCCATCCATTGAACTGAGTACAGGGTCCCCAATGAAGGAGTTAAAGAAAGGACTCAAGGAGCAGAAGGGTTTGCAGCCTCTTAGCACGAACAACAATATGAACTAACTAGTACCCTCTGAGCTCCCAGGGACTAAATCACCAACCAAGGAGTACACATGGTGGGACTGATGGCTCTGGCAGCATGTGTATAGTAGAGGATGGCCAAGTCGGTCATCAATGGGAGGAGAGGCCCTTGGCCCTGTGAAGGTTCTATGCCCCAGTGTAGGGTAATACCAGGTCCAGGAAGTTGGAGAGGGTAGGGTGGCAAGCAGGGGGAGGGTAGAGGGAACAGGGGTTTGTTCTTGTTGTTGTGTTTTGTTTTTGTTTTTGTTTTTTAAAGAGGAAACTGGGAAGGGAGAAATCATACGACATATAAATAAAGAGATTATCTAATATAAATGTTTATTTCCAAATCATTTCTATGTTTTAATACTTTCACACTTTTGTTGGTACCAAAACCAGTATTTCCACTTTCCCTTCTTTTTAATAATTTGTATTGATTATACTCAAGTGGTCTAGTAGGCTCTTTCTTTCTATCATATAAGATGTAAAAGAAGTAATTGGTCGGAATGTTGTAAATCTCAGATGCAGAAAGTGTCTTTGGCTCTAAGCCCCTTCTCCGTTGGGCATGGTTTCGTGTGATCTGACTCTTGGCCCCACTGAATCACCCTGATACAAATGGGGTCACACAATCTCTTTTATTTATTTATTTTTCTTTGCAACTTGATTTTTTTAATTGATTTAAGTTTTATTGCAGTATGACTAGAAAAGATACATAATTTTAGTTTATCTGAATTTGTTAACATTTAAAAACATATTTTAAGTAAATAGAATTATGTCACATTCTTCTTTCCCTTTTGTACCCCAACTCCTCCCAGAGACCTTCCCTTCAATACCTGCAATATCTTTCGTTTTTTTTGTCATAGTCTTTAAAATTTATAAAATATTGTAATAATAAAAATGAGTATTATAAAAGTTGTTTGATATAAAACAACAAATCAATTTAACAGTCTTATGTAGGTGCTTGTCTGCAGCAATACTGAAAATACATGTTTTCCTCAATATAAATTTTAAATAACTCCAAACATATTAGCTGTATATTTTAAAATAATACTTCAGTACTATTTTTTAAATGAACATAAATAGATAAAGTCTTTTTGTTTGTTTGTTTGTTTTGTTTTTAGTAGAGTTTAAAATCTTGGCTCTTACTGTGGTACAAGCCCAAAATAAGAACAATTTTGTGACATTGGAGTTCATTGTAATAAGACTGTACCTCAATGATCCTCACATCACCAAAGGATTTTACCTTCCTAGTGCTAAGCTAAGAGTTGACAGCTCTGCTGTGCCAAGGAGTGAATTGTAGGCACGATTTTTGGATACAGATTTCCTGCTATGGTCAAAGCTATTTGACTAGAGTGATTGTCTTCATTCTCAGCCCACAGAGAACAGGTTACATTCATTTAAGAAATGGTGTGTGTATTAAGATGGTCTATCCACGAAGTCATTCACCAACTGTTTTAATGAACAATGGTTCTGCTTGAAGGGTGGCACAGACATTAGGTGAGGGTAAGAATCTTGTTGATTGGCTGTGATAACTTGTAAAAGCATTCATTTCAGAGAAAGAGTAACTTATAAAGTCTCTTCAAAATTAATATAATCGTTACAAACATCAAACAAAGCATTCAGTCTCATTCTTTGTCGTTCTCTTATAAGCCACCTCTCAAATTAATTGTCTACATTTCTTTTCGCTGTATAAATAATTTTGAAATATGTAAGCTGTTCTGAAAACCATAGTATAGTGTAAAAATATCAAATAAACAATTCTACTAATAGAGAGGCTGAGATAGGAGAAGCATGGTTTCAAGACCATTATGTGGTACACAGCAAGACACTGTCAAGTACAAAAAAGCAGAAAGTGGACCTATTAGCCCAATTACCAAATTAGAGAGACCACCAACAAATTTCCAATTCCTCATACTTTTGAATTTGAATCAATTAAGATAAGTTGGTAATATTAATTTGCATATTAAGAAATATTAAGAAAAAGTAATTGTTACTTCCTGTTGATTTTGTTGTTAGATGTGGAATCAGGTTTGTGTGGGTTTGTTGAAAGGTTACTTTCTTGTTTCTTCTAGGGTGTAGTTTTGCTCCTTATGTTGGTGTTTTCCCTCTATTATCCTTTGTAGGGCTGGATTTATAGAAAGATATTGTGTAAATTTGGTTTTGTCATGGAATATCTTGCTTTCTCCATCTATGGTAATTGAGAGTTTTGCTAGGTATAGTAGCCTGGACTGACATTTGTGTTCCTGTAGGGTCTGTATGACATCTGCCCAGGATCTTCTAGCTTTCATAGTCTCTGGTGAGAAGTCTGGTGTAATTCTGATAGGCCTGCCTTTATAGGGTACTTGACCTTTTTCCCTTACTACTTTTAAAATTCTTTCTTTGTTTAGTGCATTTGGTGTTTTGATAATTATGTGACGGGAGAAATTTCTTTTCTTGTCTAGTCTATTTGGAGTTCTGTAGGCTTCTTGTATGTTCACGGGTGTCGTTTTCTTTAGGTTAGGGAAGTTTTCTTCTATAATTTTGTTGAAGATATTTACTGGCCCTTTACGCTAGGAGTCTTCATTCTCTTCTATACCTATTATCCTTAGGTTTGATGTTCTCATTGCATCCTGGATTTCTTGGATGTTTTGTGTTAGGAGCTTTTTGCTTTTTGCATTTTCTTTGACTGTTGTGTCAATGTTTCTATGATGTCTTCTGCTCCTGAGATTCTCTCTTCTATCTCTTGTATTCTGTTTGTGATGCTTGCATCTATGACTCCTGACTTCTTTCCTAGGTTTTCTATCTCCAGGGTTGTCTCCCTTTGTGATTTCTTTATTGTTTCTCTTTCCATTTTTAGATCCTGTATGGTTTTGTTCATTTCCTTCACCTGTTTGATTGTGTTTTCCTATAGTTCTTTAAGGGATTTGTGTTTCCTCTTGAAGGGCTTTTAGCTGTTTATCTGTGTTCTTCTGCATTTCTTTAAGGGTGTTTTTTATGTTCTTCTTAATGTCCTCCAACATCATCATGAGAAGTGATTTTGGATCCGAATCTTACTTTTCAGTGAGATGGTGTCCATGACTTGCTATGGTGGGAGAATTGGGTTCTGATGATGCCAAGTAACCTTGGGTTCTGTTGCTTATTTTCTTATGCTTGCCCCCTGCCATCTGGTTATCTTTAGTGCTACCTGCCCTGGCTAAATCTGACTGGGGCCTGTCCTTCTTGTGATCCTGGTTGTGTCAGAATTCCTCGGAGTCAAACTGTCTCTGTGATCCTGTGATTCTCATATCCTGTGATCCTGTGCTTATCAGAGTGCCTAGGAGTACAGCTTCCTCTGGGAAATATGGGACTTGCTGCAGAGTTTGTGCCTAAGGTCTGCTCAGGGCACAGGCCTCTGATCCTAGGATCCTGGGCCTGTCAAAGCACCTGGCAGTGGAGCTTCCTCTGAGTGTTGTGAGACTGGCTGCAGAATTTGCACTCAAGATCTGCTTAGGGTAACCAGCCCAAATAGACTGGAAGCAACCCAGTGCTGGGCTGGCAGAGTTCCTGTGTGCCTGAGTCCTGCTGGTCCCAGTTACTTCTGGTGTTCCACAATCTCTTTTAAAAGACAGAAATATATGACTGTGGCTCACTTCACATGCATAACATTGTAGGTTCAATCTACAGTACTGCTTCAAAGAAAACTGAATCATGAAAATGGTGAGCCTATGAATAATTACTATTCTTCAGAGATGAGTCATGTTAGTGAGCCACAAAAACGCTTCTGAAATCCTTCACTGGAATTCTCAAAATCTCCTTAATTATTTTCTTTCTTAAATTCTCTTTTGCTCAGTTCCTTCTGCAACATCTTGAGAAGTAAAAATCCTTCTTCCGGAGGATGCTCATTCATGGATCATCTGCCAGAAACCAGTGTGCTTTCTGTTGATGAGAACCAAAGAACCATTATTAGTGACCTGGGAATAAGATACAGATGATGGGATAACCAATTCCTCTCAAGTGCCCTTTGGCATTTTGAAGATTTCTTCTCACCAATTCTTTTTTTTTTTTTTTTTGGTTTTTTCGAGACAGGGTTTCTCTGTGTAGCCTTGGCTGTCCTGGAACTCACTCTGTAGACCAGGCTGGGCTCGAACTCAGAAATCCACCTGCCTCTGCCTCCCAAGTGCTGGGATTAAAGGCGTGTGCCACCACTGCCCGGCTTTCTCACCAATTCTTAAATTAAGGGCGTAGATCAAATGCCTTATCCTGTGGCCTGTGTGTCTTTTCCAGTCGAATAAGTGATTTCTTAGAACCAGTTAATATCATTGACTACCGTAACCATTCAGCTGGTTCTGTGCCAGATTCCCCAGGCGCACAGGCTGCTGCCAGGAGTCGCTGGTACTTTAGGATGATGGAGTGCTTGATTCGTGGCCGTGCTTCTCTGCACACCATGAGTCTCCGATTTAAGCTGCTATGTGGAGAAGAAGAGGCACAGGTTCATGCCGTGCTGAGTTGGGGAGGGCTTCTGAGTATCTGCCTTGGGAGTTTATAAGGTGTGGCAACCATTTACTTGGGCTGATTTCTGTTGAATATAGTAAAATGCACTCATATTTTGCCCTTGGATTCTTTTTAATTATGCAGTGGTTATAGGAAAATATATCTCAACAGACAGCTGGGATAGTGTATTATAGGGAGTGAATGTCTTGTTCAAGGTCATATAGGCCACGTAGCAAATGAAATAATGGTGATAGAATTTTAGTCTTGATTGGTAATGCTCCAGAGCCAAAGATCAAGATTTCCATGGATGACATATGCCCCATTTTTCAGGTACTGCCTACCTTTTTTAAAAAAATGCTTTTCCAGATTATAATACATTTACATTTTATTTCTCTTTTTCTTCCCCCAAATTCTCCCAAATACCCTTTTCTGATCTCCTTTAAGTTCGTTGCCTCTTTTTTTCACTGATTACTATAGCATGCATGTAAATACACACACACACACACACACACACACACACACACTCCTAAAACACTCCTAAATATAATATGTTAAGTCTGCAAAATGTTACTTCTTTTAGGGACTGACTGTTTGGAAAGGGTCAACAAATTACATTGATATGTGATCAATTTTGGAGGATATTTCATGAGCTATTGAGAAGTAACTATATTCTCTGGTGTTTGAGTGAGTGCATATGTCCATTAAGTCCATTTGATTTGTGTTGTTCTTTTAACTCCAGCATTTCTCTGTTTAGCTTTTGTCTCTATGATATATCTATTAGTGAGATTACTCATCACTAAAGTGGAAATTTCTGGTTTCTTGGGAAACTCAGTTGTGTTCTGTGATGTTTTTCTGGAAGCTGTCTTGTGATAGGATATTTTGCTGAAACAAACATGTGAAAGGGCATATAATATTTTGCTGGAGTGGATACTTGAGAAGGCACAAGATGTTCGGAAAGTGTGTAAATGGAACCACATAAACAGTGAAAGGTTGCTCTTGCATTGTGAGGCCATGCAACACTTCACTGGTTTTTGCTGGTCTTTGCTGGTCATGCAATGCTTCATTGGTCTTGGCTGGCCATGCAACTCTTCACTGGTTTCACTTCTTTGCTGGGCTTCACGGGGCTTCAATTCAGAGAGAGGAATGCATGGAAGAACGTATGATATTGCAGCTGATTCTTGCTGCTTCTGTTGACTTGTGCCAATTCAATGAACTTTGCAGTTTCTGCTGGATCAAGTAGCTGCTACTGATTTATGTTTGGTGTTTGCTACTGAATTGGACTGCTGGTATTCTGTCAACAAAGAGTGGAATTACCCCCAAAGAATTACTTCTTAACAGGTCCACAAACCCTCTTTCCTATTATCCTTCTAATTCCCCATCCTCTACTTGGTGGGTCAGAAGGGAGGATGAAGCAGTCAAGAACCATAAATAAAGTAGGTTTAGAAAAATCTGAGCCTACACATCATCACTGTGTTAGGGTCAAGATTTGATTTTAACTGAAGTAATATTTCTTTCTATGAACTTGGTGCCCTTATGTTTGCTGCATAAATATTTAGGACTATAACATTCTGTAGATGGATTTGTACACACACACACACACACAGACACACATTAGAAAGACAAACTATAAAAAGTGATTGTAATAGGGGTATAGGAATAAAAAATACTCATATTTTGGACAACCATTTTAAAGGAGAAACTAAATATGGAGTAATGAGATGTCTTAGCCCAGTTTATTTTCATGTGTGTGTGCATATGTGAATGTGGCTACTGTATGCATTCATACACATACAGAAGCCAGAGAAGGATGTCAGGTATCCTGATCCTTCACTCTCCATCATATTTCTTTGAGACAGGGTCTTTTCCTGAATCTGAAGCTGGCTTATCAACCAGCAAGCCCTAGTGGTCTTCCTGCCCTGCCTCCCTGGCATGGAAATTACATCATGTAGGGACACACTTAGCTTTTTCTGGAATCTGTGGATTGGGACTCAGATTCTCTTGCTTTTGCAGCAGGGACGCTCCCCTGCTGAATTCATTTTCTGCTGTTATACCAAAGTGGCTGAGGCAGAGTACTTTATAAAAGAAAGAAGTCCATTTTGGTTCATGGTTTTGGAAGCTAGGAAGTCCAGAACGGGGTGAGGATGCCTAGTTATTTTCTGGCATGCTGTGTCAACTCCTGCTGGTAAACTGCAAGGCAAGCTGGCACATGCGAGCGAGGTGAAGCCCAAAGGGGAGAACCATTTTGTAATAACTCACATGTTTTAAAGATTCATTTGTATTTTTTTATTGAGGCATGTGCATATGTTGGTGTGAATGTGTGCTATGTGGGCACAGGTGCCTGCCTAGGCCAGAGGAGAGTGATGTAGTCTGTGGAGCTTGAGTTGTTGGTTCTGAGCTGCCAGAGGTAAGTTCGCTAAGTGCTGAGCAATGTTCTAGCACCCGAAGTCACCCCTGAGGTAGCTAATTCAGTTCTGCAAAAGGAAGAGCCCGAAGGAAAGCATAAGTTACAGACCTAGCTTCTTCTTTTGTTTTTAATCTTCTATTTTTTTTGTACACATAAACATTTTACAGAGTAAAGAAGTAAAGTACAACCTGAAATTATGTTTCCTCCTCCTTTTTATTGTAGAGATATGAATTTTTGCACAAATACATCAGCGTGTAATAATTTCTGTTTTGATTAACATCTGTCTCGATTCTCAAATATTTTGCATGCAGTCTTACATATATCATTTCAATGTAATACAAGTGTATGATAGCAAGAGCAATACATCAAACTCCATTCATTTCTTAGTCAACAGGCTTTTTAAAGAACACAAATGAAATTTCTAAAAGCCTCTTTGTAGAAGTGGCTTTATTTATATTTCTAAGTATTCTCTTGGACACAAGCTACTTTGAGTTGCAGAGGTCTGGCTAGTCTTCTAAATAGTTCATCAAAATGACTGAGAATACTTGGTGCTACTGCTGTGAAGATATGCAGAAATCCAGCCACCCCTCCCGATACTAGGACAACAGTGAAATCCAATATGTCTTGCAGAGGGAGAAAACTACCACAGTAAGGAAAGTTCACTCATGTTTACTTAGTAATTTCATATTCTTTCCAGTTACACTGTGTACTGCTTGATGATCAATCCTTACCTTATAGATGAATTATCTTAATATATTTTAAAGACAGGATCTCAGGTAACCCTGATTGGCCTCACTCCTACTGTGTGGCTAAGGATTATTTTCAACTTCTGATATTCCTAGCTCTACATCTCAAGGTTCTAGTAGAGTTGTGTGTCATCATGTCCAGTTGTAAGTGATCCTGAGGTCTTAATCCAAGTACTTTATGACCTGAATTACATCTCTAACACTGCGCTCTCTTCATTATTGGAAGAGTAGCTTACATGTAATTGCTTCTACTTCTACATACTTGCTCTGTTCTCCATGGGAAGAACTGACAATTTTGCCAGCAAAGAAGCCTGTAAAAGAGCTTGAACACGTAAATAGACAAAGAGATTGGAAAAAGAAATGGTATTTTAACCCCCACACCTCGACTCCCATCCCTTGCAGAAGAGGAAGGAGAAAGCAAACCCTGGAGACAGAATATAAACACTACAGTAGGAGAAATTAACATGTAAATAAAGAAAATATCTAAAAATAAAAAAGAAAAAAAGAAAAAAGAAAAAAAGAAAATGAACAAGAACCACCAAAAAACAAACAAACAAACAAACAAACAAAAAACCAAAAAAACACTACAGTATTTCATGTGTAGTAGATACTCGGAATCTTGAATGCATGAATAATCCGAGCCATGGGTTCATGGTGAATGGGTTGGGTCAGTGTATGCAGAACTCTAGCCTTCTCACTGTACTTGAAGTTTCACTTTCTTAACTTTCACTGTTTCCAGGTTCCAGGCTGGTATGTTGAGTCAAACAGAACTCTGGGGGATGGGCTAGTTTAAATGCCCTCTGTTAGTTACTTGAGCTAGCTGTCTATTATTCTGAATCCCGCAGCAGAGGGTTAAAAGCCTTGGATTCAGACACAGGATGAGGCGAAAGCTTTGCTGTAGCTTCTTGCATGAGCTGGCAAAAAATTAAAGAGCTCCTTGTTAGCAGATTAGGTTTCTACTTAAATTACTATACAGTGTGAGTTTCTTCATTGTGTGTGTGGGTGTGTGTGTCTGTGTGTGAGAGAGATATTTTATTACTGTTTAAACATTTCAAAGGATTATTTGCAATGTAAAATAAAAAATACCAAGAATGTTTGGATCTGTAATAACTAAACAATTTTGAACAAAGAAAGCAAAAATCTCTGTAGGACTTAAAAAATTCTACCTTAAATACCTCGTGTAAGCCAGACAAGATGGCACCCATCTTTAGTCAAGAGAAGTGATGCTTCTTGGAGCATAGTGGAGGCTTTCTTCTGTGCTGGGTTTCTAACACTCTCAGCTTTCATATATTTAAATCTTTATAAGAACTAGGAATCTCTGATAATGCAGAGAATCAGTTTGAAGGGTTATCTGGGGTATGTGCCAATCCAAGCAAAATTATTTTAGGATCAGTCTTGTTTTGACATGTTTTGGAGGATATCCAAGTTTGATGTAAAAACACCCCCAAAATACAAAAAAAAAAAAAATCCTCAAAGTGATCAACTAAATTAGCACTGAAATTGGGCAGTTTGTATATCAATTACCACCAAAATAATGTCTCAGCCTTTTTTCTTTTCAATTTCCCCAGTTGTAACATAAACTTCCCATTGTGGTTGTCTTGCAGTGCACAGGCTGGGTATGACTTGCAAACACTGGGTGGCTTTGAACTTCCATATTATCCTAGACACGGTGAGGTGTTCTTGGAACCTGGTGCCATTTGTGTTTCTTGCATCAAATTGCAATACATTCCTGTTAGACATATTGATATTTCCTGCATTTTATTTTAGTATATAGAAAGTTAAATTTAAAAAAAAAAGGCTTAAAAAGAGAAAGGAACTGAAAACAAGGAAGAGCATCACATTTCCTTTAGCGTCACATCTGCCATTTTGTCACTGTTTTCTCAGCTCTACCCTCGACTGAGTCAGTGTGAAGTTTTGAAGAAGAGCTACCTTGGCTGGACTGTACAACCAAATGAGCCTGGGCAGGAGTTGAGCACAGACAAAGAGACAGAGGAAACATGGTATGCCTGGCCCCCTGAACCCCTTCCTGCTTCTTATCTTGGAAATTAGGCAGAAACGTGATCACCCCTCCCCTCATCCCATTTTTTATTTGGGACACAGGTGAGAGGAAAGAGAACACTGAAGAGTGAATATTTAATTTTGATGAGGTCATGCAACCAACACTGAAAAGAAAAAAAAAACTTGACTTATTTCCTCTGTGTTTTAAATATAGGACTTCTTCTTGGTTGAATTTTTGTAAGGGCACTTTACACTTTCATCACGAAATAAATCTTTTCTTAGACACTTTCATACATAAATAAAAAATAAAAAATAAAATAAAAAATGGGATGGGGGAGGGGTGATCACATTTCTGCCTATTTTCCAAGATAAGAAGCAGGAAGAGAGGCAGGGGGCCAGGCATATCATGTTTCCTCTGTGCACATGCATCCTGGCCACTCTTCCTCCTCACCCTCTCCTGTATCCTTAGCATCTTGCTTGTTCCTACAAATTTTGCTCACATTCATTTCTGTTGGTTTTGTTGTGTGATCCTCTGAGTTTACAGGGGCCATCTATGTGTCTTGGTCCAGGAGAATGTTGAAGCTTTGCTCTTACCAGTAATTACTAATGAAAGTAGAGTTTGTATAGTTCTTGGATACTCTGAAACCCATGATAGTTAGCAAAAAACAGGTGCATACTAGCTTCTCATGTGTTCCTCTGCAGAGAAGAATTTCAGCACAAACACATAGAACATGTTCCAGCAGGTCCATGCATGTGTAGTTTAGTCAAACAGAAGGAGCCCAACTCTCTTCTGTCATTTAGACTTACATTTAGTCTACCTGATATTGGATACATTTACCTTTGATTGATAGTAAAACTCCAACCAAGTATTACTTATATGTATAAGTATATTTGTTCATGTTTGGGAGATAAAGGTTACAAATGGAGATTTAAAAATGTTTTTGTTGGGCATAGGCCTCAGGAAGTACAGGGGAGTCGCAGGACTGTAGGGACAGGAGCCTGTCAGCTTCCGAGTGACAGAGCTGGATCAGCGACCACCTCTGCCCCCTGCCTGATAGGGGAGAGCTTCCCTCCAGGGCAGACTTCAGCCCAAGGACTCAGGGCAGACTTCAGCCCAAGGACTCAGGGCAGGGTTCAGCCCCAGGAATCAGGCGGGACCAGCCAAGAGGCATAGGCCTCAGGAAGTGCAGGGGAGTCTCAGGACTGTAGGGACAGGAGCCTGTCAGCTTCCGAGTGACAGAGCTGGATCAGCGACCACCTCTGCCCCCTGCCTGCTAGCGGAGAGCTTCCCTCCAGGGCAGACTTCAGCCCAAGGACTCAGGGGAGAGCTTCCCTCCAGGGCAGACTTCAGCCCAAGGACTCAGGTGAGAGCTTCCCTCCAGGGCAGACTTCAGCCCAAGGACTCAGGCCAGACCAGCTGGGAGGCAAAGACCTCAGGAGTGGAAGCGGAGTTGCAGGGCAGCAAGGAAAGGTCAAGCTCTAAGACACCACGAACTTCTAACACCAGAGATCAAGAGATGGCAAAAGGCAAACGCAAGAATCCTACCAACAGAAACCAAGACTGCTTGGCTTCACCAGAACCTAGTACTCCCACTTCAGCAAGCCCTGGCTATCCCAAAACACCAGAAAAGCAAGATTTGGATCTAAAGACACATCTCACAATGCTGATAGAGGAACTTAAGAAGGACATGAATAACTCCCTTAAAGAAATACAGGAGAAAACAGATAAAGAGGTACAAGCCCTTAAAGAGGAAACAAAAAAATCCCATAAAGAACTACAGAAGATCACAAGTAAACAAATAGAAGCCCTTAAAGAGCAAACCCAAAAATCCCTTAAGGAATTGCAGGAAAACACAAACAAACAGGTGAAGGAACTGAATAAAACCATTCAGGACCTAAAAATGGAAGTAGAAACAATAAAGAAATCACAAAAGGAGACAACCCTGGAGTTAGAAATCTTAGGAAAAAAGTCAGGAAACATAGATGCAAGCATCACCAACAGAATACAAGAGATAGAAGAGAGAATCTCAGGGGCAGAAGATAACATGGACAACATTGACAGAACAATCAAAGAAAATGCAAAATGCAAAATGCAAAAAGACCCTAATCCAAAACATCCAGGAAATCCAGGACACAATGAGAAGACCAAACCTAAGGATAATAGGTATAGAAGAGAGTGA
>JADRCD010170066.1:647-12953 GCA_019843815.1 Montemys delectorum | reverse complement strand
TGTTCAGCCTACAGCTAATGACTCTAACAGCATGCCTCTCTGTCCCTTCGTCGCCTTCGCCTTCCCAGTGACCATCCCTAGCTGGCTTGAAGTCAACCCATCAGGACCAGCAGATGAGGCATCAGAATGGCAAGCTCCCAGTCCTGGCCTCTAGAGGCTGGCCTCTGGAGACAGTCTGTGGCTTGTGTCTGTTTCTGCCACTTGGCAGCTGTGTGAGGTTATGGTGACCGACCTTGGTCTCCATCCACATGAGACCAATAAGGACACCTGCAGGAAAGGCCCCTGAGGATAGTGATCAAGCAACTTAAGCATACAGCACACGGACCTGGCGTACAGCCAGCAAGAATAAACAATAATTAACATTATTTTTCTTATTTCTAGCTCAGGACAGCTAAGCCTATCTGGAGAAAATTGCATATTCATGCTTCTGGGCTCCATTATAAATGTATGAGCTCCATCCTCAGCTGGGCCCGCAAGTGTTTCTCATCTCTTCCATTTCCGTTCTCCATACCAGCTGTTTCAAACCCTTAACCACTTTCCTCAAGGGTCCTGCCAGCTCGGTGACTCCCTGGTTCTCAGCAGGTGGCTTAATCTTCTCTTTCACTGAAATAACAGGTGCCGGGGAGGCAGACGGACATCCACCACGCCTGCCCTGAATCCTCCAATCAGCTCTGTCTTTGCGCCTCTCCTGTCCCACTTCACTTCTATTTGAAAAAAAAAAAAAAAAAAGTATTCCCTGATCACTAGACCACTGCCAAAATTATCTAGAAGTGTTCATGGCATGCCTAACTATAGGCCAGGCCTGTGTTCAGTGTAAAACCACCTATTAATTAGAAGTACTCTGATGGAGAAGTCTACAGACAAATCAAAATTCAGCACTAGGATTCAAGTCTCAGTTTGGGATTAGCTGAGGCGAGCGACGGTTTACCAAGGTGGTGGCCTCCTGTAGGGGGACCATACTTGTGCCAAAAGCTGAAGAAACAAGAATGGCCAAGTTGGGGAAGAGAATGAAGCATGAAAGGAAAGAAAGTAGGATGTATAAAGATTGCAGGGATGCTGGAGAGCCTAGTGGTGAGCTTCCACCGCACAATGGATGGAAGACATCTATCATTGGGATAGAACCACTGGACTAGACACTCAGCCTGAGACACCGAGTGTAGGTAAGAACGAGGAAGCCAGCCAGACCCGCAGGTATGTTCCTACCCAAAACATCTGGGATGATCCAGAAAATCTCTAGCCAGGGAGTGTCACAGTTCTTGTGATGAAGTACTGCCCAAGAATGGCTTGGGAAGGAAAGAGTTTATTTCGGCTTACACTTCTGTGTTACAGTCCGTCACTGATGTACTGATGTGTGAGGGAAAAGTCAACAATTGGTAGTCCTTCTAGCCAGTGACATTCTCACTACTACTGGCTTAGGTGACTTCAGGCCTCCTGCCTTGTCTTTTCAATTTACTATATTTGCTCATTGCTTTGTTTTATTAGCTTGTGTCTGTATTTCAACTTTATGTTTATATTTGTGTGTGTGTGCGTGCGCACGTGTGTGTGTGTGTGTGTGTGTGTGTGTGTGCACATGTGTGTACCTGTGTGTACTTCTGAATGTCAGAGGACAATTTTCGGGTATCAATTCTCCCCTGCCATTTAGATCCCAAGAATTAAACTCAAGCCATCAGACATGGCAGTGCCTTTACCCAGCGACTCATTCCCCGACCCTGTGATCGGTTTTCGTCTGTTTTTACTGGATTAACAAATATAATTGGATTTTATATTCCAGTCAAAAACTACTCAGAATCTGGATACTTCCACACAGCCAACCACACTTTAACTTCTCTCCTTCCTCTCTACATTCACTGATCTCAAGTGACTCTGTTACATACAGTCTGTTGTGTGTTGTAGTTCGTCTCCTCTGCTCTCCACATTTGCATTGG
Source organism: Montemys delectorum (assembly GCA_019843815.1). Taxonomy (NCBI): domain Eukaryota; kingdom Metazoa; phylum Chordata; class Mammalia; order Rodentia; family Muridae; genus Montemys; species Montemys delectorum. The sequence goes on along the minus strand of JADRCD010170066.1, from coordinate 11,028 downwards.
GCTTTATAACCATTTGTCAGATAGTCACGAGCTTGATATTCACCATTAAGTTCTGTATATCTTGGTTTCCTTCTTAAATCTTTAATTCTGATTTATTTTTCATTTGGCTCGAGGACTTCCTTCAGTAATGTTTTAAAAGAAAGAAATCTATGGGCAGCCTAGTCTCTGGGTCCACACCAGCATGCTAATTCGGCTGTAAGAGAGATTCTGAAGTCACAGTTCTTTTTTCCTTAAAACCTATCATTTCTTTTTTTTTTTTCTTTTTGGTTTTCAAAACAGGGTTTCTCTGTATAGCCCTGGCTGTCCTGGAACTCACTCTGTAGACCAGGCTGGCCTCCAACTCAGAGATCCGCCTGCCTCTGCCTTCCAAGTACTAGGATTAAAGGCGTGCGACCCCCATTCCCTGGCACATCTATCATTACTTAATGGTGTTTGCTGTGGAGGGGAAGAAAGAAATCAGATTTTAATCTGATAATCTTTCTCAGTAAGAAGTAGCCTGATTTTTCTAACTTGAGTCTTGGATTATGAACTTTACAATAATCTGAAGTAAAAATATTGCTCAAGAGCAGTGCTTCTCAACCTTCCCAATGCGGTGACCTTTAATACAGTTCCTCATGTTGTGGTGACCATGAAACCATAAAATTATTTCTGTTGCTACATCATAACTGTAATTTTGCTACTGTTGTAAACCATAATGTAAATATGCAGTATCTCTGATATGTGACCTTCCCCCCCAAAGGGGTCACAACACCACATTGGGAACCACTGCTCTAAGCGAAACATTAATTCTGTAACAATGATTAAATTGTTTCAGAAAATGTTTTAAGCCAATGTACTATACCAAGTGAATAATGACTGACTTCCACCAAGTGTGTAATGTGTTTGTCATTTTTCCTCATTGTGACAAAATTCCCCAAAAGCATAACTTAAAGCAAGGAGGATCTGGGATCCACGCCTAAGGGTCTAGCCCGAGGCCTCTTGCTTCTGTTGTTTCTGCACTGTGGAGAGCTAGCCGGTTACACCGGAGATACTGTTGAGGGCATGTGGCAGGGCGCAACACCCTTCAAAGGAAATTTACCAGCAATTCACTTCTTCCAACTTTGTCCTTTCCTAATTGTCTGCCCTCCCCCAATGCCATTAAGCGATGACTTCCATGGATGTTAACCCGTGGGAGGTCAGGGCCCTCAGAACCCAATCATTCTACAAAGCCTTTAACATGGGGGACATGTCAAATTCAGCTCATAACAAATTCAACTAGTGGGTTTTGTTTGCTTCAGTTTGTTTGTTTGTTTGTTTGTTTGTTTTACAAGTAACAAAGCAATAAATGTGATAAATGTGATTTATCTATAAAATTCAAGCAATAGGTTAGAAGAAATTATTTTCCAATGGCAATAGTGTTTTTTGGTTTCTTTTTTAAGTTTTTTAAAATTAACAGCTACAAAATAAGCTGCCCAAGAGTTCTAGAGAGAGAGAAAAAAAAAAGAGTTCTGGAGGGTCCCTAAAATGGAGCAAAAAACCAACATTCCATCACATCCTATGGTGGTTTGAATGAAAATTACTCCCCCCCCCCCCCATAGGCTCATGGGGACTGGCACTGTTAGAAGCTATGTCTTCGTGGGAGTAGGTGTGGCCTTATTGGAGGAAGTACGTCACTGGGCGTGAGCTTTGAGTTTCAGATGCTTGCTTGAGCCAGGCCCAATGTCACTATCCTTCCTGCTGCCTGCCGATTCGGATGTAGAACTGTCAGCTAACTCTCCAGCTCCAGGTCTGCCTGTGTGTCATGGTGCTTCCTGCCACGACCATAATGGGCCAAACCTCTGAATTGTCAGTGAACCCCAATTGAATGTTTTCCTTTATAAGCATTGCTGTGGTCATGGTGTCTCTTCACAGCCATAGAAACCCTGAGTCACCACACATGCAATCAGCACAGGAAGATGTGCCAGGTACTTTTTTTATACTATTTTCTTCAGAGCTTACCAAAACCTTGAAAAGTTACATTACCACTTTTAGAAGAGAGAATTCTTCCCAGGGGATTCAACATCCACTCAAGAACCCACCGTGCCTGAGTAAAAGGTAGGGTGAGAGTTTGTGCCCAAGATGAACCGTCAGCTCCATCGCGCATCCTCTCCATGGTAGTGTTTGTGACATGTCTACATCTTCAAGGCTCTAGGCCCAGAGCCATGAGAGACATGAAGGGCATAGGTGAAAGTCACCAGGCACCCCAGCCCCCCAAGCTGTGATCCACGTAGCACCTCGTTTATGGACTTATTTTTGGAAAAAGGAAAGTCAGCAGTTTTCTTCTTGTTTGTAGCATTTAATTAGGCCAAGAATCCGTGAATCAGAAGAAAAACGTCCTAATCCAGGTGCATTTTCCACATTAGCATTTAGGGCAAATTGCCCAGAAATCCAATACTAATTTACCCCCAAGATCTCAGCCCAGAATTACTGTTGGAATTTTGGCAAATAGACTTCCCTGAGGGTAACAGTCAAATTAAGGAATCTTCTTGAAGAAAAGGTGTTAACGTCTTGGGCAACAGTTCAAAGCCCGGTGTTCAAAGGTGGGGAAGGGTCCCCACCCAGGTAGTGCTCAGTGGCAAGTGAGGTGAGCTTGCCTATCTCCCTCCCCTAAGCTGCTTAGTGGTGGAGTTCCATGTGCAGTGGTACGGTAACAATCTTCAACTGGCATTCAAAGTTAGAGTGAACTGTATTTTAACTAGCCTGCAGAACCACTGTAGCAGACTTGGGAAGCAAACCTTGCAGAGTCAAACTTGAATTCTCTGCTGGGGTTCAGTGCCACCGTGGGCTGGGAAGCTTAGAGGAGGATTTCTACATCTCTTTCATTCTTACTCCAGAAGCCAAACCCGTCAGTTCTGCAACTGAGCGTTGCTGCATGTCAATCAGGGCAAGAATCACGGCAGGAGCTGCCTTTATAGGCAATCTTTTTATAAATTAAAACTTTAAAAAAAAAAAAAAAAACCCAAAAACATTATTGGAGGTGGAACAATGGCTCAGCAGTTAAGAACATTCTCTGCTTTTCCAGAGGACCAGGGTTTGATTCCCAGCACTCACATGGTGGCTCACAACCAACTGTAACTCCAGTCCCAGGAAATCCGATGCCCTCTGATGGCCTCCAAGGGCACCAAGTATGCATGTGGTGCATAGACATGCATGTAAGCAAAAACTGATACACATTACATAAATAAATAAGCTTCTTTATTATTCTTTATTATGTGTGTGAGAGAGAGATGTGTATGCCACAGCTCTCGGGAGTCAGTTCTCCCCTACCTGTGGGTCCCAGGGATCATATCAGTTCGTCAGGCGTGTGCACCAAGCACCTTTATCTTGGGTCCCATCTTGTTCATCCTGTAGACAGGTGTTCCTCAACCTTTCTAATGTATTAAATGTGATCTCATGTTGTGGTGACCCAACCATAAAATTATTTCTAACTGTAGTTTTGCTACTATTATGAGTCATAATGTAAATGTCTGTGTTTAACAATGGACTTAGGTAGCTGGATGGTGGTGGCGCACACCTTTGATCCCAGCCCTTGGGAGGCAGAGGCAGGTAGATTTCTGAGTTCGAGGTCAGCCTGGTCTACAGAGTGAGTTCCAGGACAGCCAGGACTACACAGAGAAACCTTCTCTCGAAAAACTAAAACCAAACCAAACCAAAACAAAAAAAAATAAAAAACAAACAAAAAAACCCAAAACAAAAACAAAAACAATGGTCTTAGGCGACCCTTGTGAAAGGATCATTCAACCCCCAAAGGGTCTTGACCCACAGGTTGAGAACTACCATTATAAAATATTTTCAATATTTTCAATATTTTTTACAATTCACTTAATCTTCAAATAATTCTAAGCCTATCATATGTTATATTAGAGATTAAAAAAAAAAAAACCACCCTCTGAGGTGCACAGAAATCTAAGTCATTTACCAAAGCACACACCGGCTACTGCTGTTCTTAATATCACAGCTGATCTGTAGGGGGAAATTCTCTTCAACATTTGGATCAGTTCTGCTCCAGCTGAGGGTCTGTTTTATTGAAAGAATTAACTTACTACACTACTAGTCCCCTCAGGTTAGCCAGGGACCTTTGTAGAGACTATGTGCAGATTTGAAAGAAACAACATGAATGAAATTTAAATGTCCAGAGAGGATGAGGTAGAAATCAGCGGGAGAACATCAAGAGAAAGCTCTGACTGAATAGTTTTGCCCCAAATGCAGTCAGTGGTAGTGACATGAAGTCCCATCTTCTACCTGGTCAGCCAAAGGCACTAAACCTGCTTACCATCCAGGCTGCTTTAAGAAGTCAGTATGGGTCAGGCAGTGGTGGCACACTCCTTTAATCCCAGCACTTGGGAGGCAGAGGCGGGCAGATTTCTGAGTTAGAGGCCAGCCTGGTCTACAGAGTGAGTTCCAGGACAGCCAGGGCTACACGGAAAAAACAAAACAAAACAACAACAACAACAACAAAAGAAATCAGTATGGCTTGGCCTGCAAAAGCAATGGATTGTGAGGGAGGAGTTGAGAAGTAAGAAGCTAGCTACTTGAATAAACAAAAGAAACAATCTTCAAGTAAGTCCATGGCTGAGTCCAACCTGGGGAAACAACTACTATACTTTTCTATTTTGAATAAAACTTCTACTATCAGAAGTTAATGTCCCTTTTTGTGTACTATATGAAAGAAATGCTTACTGCATATGTTGATATGTTTCAAACGTGTGATGGCAGGTTAGACAACTATTGATCCTCCCTCATTTCTCCCCCAGAGACCCAGTTGGAAAAGCTCTTCCTCCACTTTGCACAGCCTCACCCCCAGGATGGAAGGTTCTGTAAATTTGAGGGTGTCCTCACTGTCAGGCTCTTTGGCTAGCTGTGTCCCAATACCTTCAAGAGGAAGCAGTTCTGCATACACATACATAGATACACACACACACACACACACACACACACACACACACACACACACTTCACACTTTTTTTTTTTAATCTTAAGACCAGAAATACTCTTGTCATCTGAGACAGAGTCTCACGTAGCCCAAACTGGCTAGAACTTCCCTATATAACCAAGGATAGTCTTGAAATTATGATCTTCCTGCCTCTGTCTTTGAAGTAGGAGAAGTACAGGCATGTACCCCACCCCCCCCCCACCCCGTAGCTCTTTTTATTGTTTGGTTCGGTGTTGCTGCTGTTGTTATTGTTTTTGTTTACTTTTCTATGTGAAGCTGGGGATCAAGCCAGGGGCTTCACGAATGCTACAACTGCCTTATTCAAACCAGAACTCAACTTTTCCCCATAGATTTTTCACTTCCCACCCAGAACTGTGTCTCTTAACTCCCCTGGAATTCCATTTGCCGTAGTCATTCGTGATTAGTCTTTGAAACTCCCTTACCCTACCCTTACAGTCCTTAGAAACCGGTTTCTAGACTTTCTATGAAATAATGGATCCCCCAGGCCTAATCAGCTAGCATTTCCACATCCTTTTGCATGGAGAGCTGGCCAAAGCACTCCCCTCTGCTTCCTAGGAAGGCCCCCTCAGTGTTCTCTTAGGAGAGAAATGGCTAAGGCAGGCTCAATGGCACTGCGGAAATTGGACAGTTGCCCTGGGATAAAGCCCCAAGGGAACTTAGAGACCTGGAGGAGGAGGAGTCAGCCCATTTCTCATGAAGTCTGCTTTCTTCTGACAGTCTACAATGGTCAGTTGTCTGTACAACCTTGCCTGGGCTGACATATTCAGTTATTAAACCAAACACGAGAGGCTTATCATGAGGGTATATCAGAGACCTGTTGACATCTATAATCTACTTACTTTAAGTAAAGATAGTCATCCTCAACAATGTGAGCAGACCTCACACCCTCCTTGCAAAGGCCTTGGGAACAAAACCTAGTCCTCCCTAGGGGAAGACATCTCTCCTGTGCCCAGCTGCCTTGGCTCCTGCAGAGGCTGCATCTCCTGCTGGAAGAACTCTGGTCCAAACGTCATCGCTTGTTGTAGAATTTTCTCCTCAGCATCCTTATCAGGCTGGACCTGATTTACACCAACACATATTTCAAAGACACTATGGAGCCACTGGGGAAGCAATAATATCCTCTCCCTGGGCAGGATAAAAGGTGGTCCTCCATTCCACAGGGAAATGACACTTCAGAGGCCATCCAGCTGGATGCCAGTACCAGATGTGTCCTTTGCCTTCCTCCCTGGGCAAACTCATTTTGCCATGGAATCTGAGACTCTTCTCCTCTTGCTTAGTGTAGGATTGAGAGTGATTGTTTAGTGTTGGTCTATTTCTGTGCCTAGGCATAACTTGGTGAGTTAATTTCTAGAAAGGAATGCTTGCCTTCAAATTTAATTAATTTTCACAGTTTAATAGTATCTCAGGGCATTTATTTTGCATTTAAGATAGGGAGCACAGATTTGTATATATTATGGAAATATACTGTAGTTCTTATTTTGATAAGGAAATGTGGAAGCCCAAGCTATTCACCAGCTCTGATAAAGAGCAATGGGACATGCTTATACACATACATGGGTGTTTGTTTGGTAGCGTATAAAGAGGACATTAACTTTCATAATATATGTTTAATACCCCAAAGTGTGAGTACTAAGCCCTTCTAATCTAATTTATTTTAAGGACATACATAGAAGGTTTAATCTAAATTGTTAAGAATGAAAAGGTTGTGGCTGGGCAGTGGTGGTGCACACCTTTAATCCCAGCACTTGGGAGGCAGAGGCAGGCGGATTTCTGAGTTCGAGGCCAGCCTGGTCTACAGAGTGAGTTCCAGGACAGCCAGGGCTATACAGAGAAACCCTGTCTCGAAAAACAAAAACAAATAAAAAAATTAGAAAGCACAAAAATCTTAGTAAGCAATGGTATATTGATATAATTAAATATTATATTAGATTGATTGCTATTCTACATTGATTTGTGTGCCTACTGCTGTTCTATAGAGGTTGTACTTAATATTAAATCACTGCATTCTCACTACAACCCTGTGAGTTAGATCTTATCATTTCCTTTCACAAAGTCTCAGAGGGATGGGGTAAACTGACTAATAGCCCATAGTGAGTGCGACAAGGAGCCAGGGTCTCCAATGAGCATATGAGTCTATACTATGTCACGCTCTTAAGAAGCACGAAGCCTTCTAAAGCATCCACATATCCAATTACATATATACAACACATAGGTCAGAAACTGAAAGTCCTAGGACTGGGGAGATGGCTTTGTTTGTGAGACGCTTGCCTTGAAAGCCTGAAGACCTGAGTTTAGACTCCAAGCTCCCATGTAGAAAGCCAGGCACAGTAGCACATTACCTATAATAACCCCAGCTCCGTGGTGGCAGTCTAGCTGAACCAGTGAGCTCTGGGATCAATGAGAGACCCTGAATCAAAAGATAAAATGGAGATCAATAGAAAAAGATAACTGATGTAGACCTCTGACTTCCACATGCACATCATATGAACATGTACATACATATATATGTCACACAGAGAGAAAGAGATAGACTGAGAGAAAGATGAAAAGTCCTACAGCTGAGCATCGCTGATGTACCATTTATCTTCTTGCTTGGAAATATTTATTGTTTGCGATAAGGAATATCTACTAGTTTATAATTTAAAAATGAAGACAATTAACAGCGCTGCCAGCATATTAAGGCTAGCTAGTGATTACTCAATGCAGAGAAGCCCCGAGCTGCCACACAAGCCCACACATCCCAGAAGCACATAACCCAATAGCAGAGGGAGACCTGCCAATGTGGACAGGTTCTAGGCTCATTAGTTACCACCTTCTTGGTGAGCCAGTAGGTCACCAGGCTCTGCTGTGTGGCAGTATTCCCAGTGAGTTTTTCTGGGGTGGCTGACAGGAATATGGGTGAGGGGTAACTTACAGGAGCACAGATGACCAAAAACAACAACAGTATCACCAAAGCCCACCCCTGCATCAGTAACTGAAAAGCTAGAAACCTGAGAGGCAAATGCGCGGCCTATAGACAGTCCAACAAGGTGGAGACTGTCTCTTCTAGGCATGGCTGGGTCTCTGCTTCTTCTAGGCAGCTTAGTCGGTTTAAATCTCTTAGAGACAGCTCAGTTTGCCTGAGCGCGTCACTCTAAAATCCTTAGTTTGTATATGCTTGGGGAAGGAGGGTCTGCATATGGTCGGTTACAGGGACATCCTGAGGCCTTTTGCTTGTTTAGTTTCTAGGGTGGTTTGAATGAGGATGAGCCCCATATAGGCTCATGTGTTTGCAATAACTGATCTTCAGATAATGGAACTGTCTGGGAAGGGAGAGATTAGGAGGTGTGGCTTTGTTAAAAAAAAAAAAAAAAAAAAAAAAACCTGTGGTCTTGTTGGAGGAGGCGGGTTACTGGGAATGAGCTTTGGAGTTTGAAAAGCCCACAACAGGCTCCCTGTCCCTCTCCCTCTTCCCCCTCCCCGATGGAAGAACAGGATGTAAGGCAGCTCACCTCCACCTACTGAGCTGTGCCTGTCTACGCCCCACTGTGATGATCACAATAATAATCCTCTAAAACTGTAAGCAAGCCCCCAATTAAATGCTTTCTTTTGTAAGACCTGTTTTGGTCACGGTGTCTCCTCCCAACTGAACAGTTCCTGAGTTTAGGAAACTTCCCTGCAGGGTCGGATGTTTCACCTCTCTTCAAACATCCTATGTCTCAAGGGGCTTCCCTCTGGAAACAAAAGGTTTTAATCTCACAGCCTGCCACAAAAACAAAAAAAAAACAAAAAAACAAAAAAACAAACCAAAACACACACACACACACACACACACACACACAGAGCATCTTTAAATTACAACTGGGTGTACATACCTATAATTCCAGCTCTTGGGGGACTGAAGGAAGATTATAAATTGAAGGCCAGCCTTGGCTACATAGATAGACCCTATCAAAGAAAAGAAGAGGGAAGGGAAGGAGAGGGGAAGGGAGGAGAAGGGAGGGGAGGAGAGGTCTATAAAGAAATTATAGGCAAAACAGAAGTACTGCATCCTACATGGCTTGGCTTTGACTTAACCTGGGCTTTGAGGCAGTAAAGAAAGAACAGACACACCTACAGAAAAGCTGGAGTCTGGTGGGCTGCGTTTGTTCGTTGGTTCAGCTGCAGCAGCAGCACCAACTGCAGAGAAGTGGGAACCTTGGTGCCTTTATTATGCGCACCCCAGGGAGCCGAGTTGGCAAGTTGGCTGGTCAGGTTGGGAGGTCTTTGTAGGTGGGTGGACTAACCCATCCCAGAGGAGGGAGCTGCAGCTGCTAGCTTTTGTTCACACTGATCAACTTCTATTTGGACCAGAGGAAGGCTTCGCTAACTCCCGTGGGTCAGAGACATGGCTGCGACCATGTCAACAATATCATCAAAGAGGACTTCATTAGCTCCTTACACATTCACCCCAGGCTTCCTTGGCTCATCACATAAAGGTAACTCCGTAAGGCAAAGGGGCTTGCTGATCAAGAAAGACCAGAACCCATGTAAAGGGAGAGGGAGGGAACCAGGCCTATAAGATTGTCCTCTGACCTCCACCTATGCTTGTGCAGACTCCTCCCATCAACACATGTAATAATGATGATGATGATGATGATAATAATAATAATAATAATAATAGTGATAACAAAAATAAAGGTTTTTTAAAAGTGTGTGTTACTCTCAGGGAAAATGAAAGCAGGAGTAAAAAACAAAGGCCATGCGTACCCAGAAACAGCCAGGACTTCTCCTTTACGTCACATCTCATAGTTGCCTGTATTCTTGAGGTTCAGTATAGCGGCTGCATCTCTCTAGTATATCGCTGTCCATCTCTTCCTGACTTCAAATTCTGTGATGTTTGTGATAAATCCACCAGGGAGGGAACATTTACACCGTGCACGTCAAAAACAACAACAGACTACCAACCAGGCCTCTCCAGTTCTCCCAGCCAGCCAGCACCTAAGTGCTTCCTAACATACCATTGTTTTCAAACTGTCGGGTTTAAAAACAAACAAACAAAACAAAACAAAACAAAACATAAACAGATGGTAGAACGAGTTTTAAAGTTGGCTTTATGTATCTCTGGATAAAAGAGAAATAGAAGGCGCTTAAATAGGTAGGACACCTTTCCCGTGAACCCGCTTTATAAACCGCCATTCATCATGTTCCCTGATAATCTAGTTCTCCATTGTAACTGAATCCTAATTCCTTTTAACTTTCCTCATTCGGGTATGTTCTGCCTGCAGCCACTTCAGCGCCCCACGCCTTTCAAGCATGTTTAATGGGAAAGGTGAGGGTTTTCTACAGCTAATTACTTAATAGGTAACAAAACGCAGCTCTGCCAGGGAGGGCTCCAGATCCTTCCAGCGGCTTCGAGACCATCCCCCCACCCAACCCGTGCCCCCCCC
>JADRCD010170064.1:0-14918 GCA_019843815.1 Montemys delectorum | reverse complement strand
ATATCAGGTACTCAGTAAATTTACACTTCAGTCTAGACGGTAAGGACAAGTCAGAGGCGATAGATACTGATGAGATACGCAGTGTTGGGGCCATAGATGCAGGATGCCTCCTGTCACAGGGCAGGGACTGTGAGTAAGAGCCAAGGAACTTAAGTGCTGTCTGTAATAGTCTCACAAGTGTTCTCAGTCTTCCAAAGGAGTTTATCATTCTTATTAATAATGTTCTTCTTTATCCTCCACTTTTCAATGACTGTATTTCAGGACTCTGGATGAGGTGTGACTTTTCAGTTTTTTGATCCCCTCGGTATCATGCTACAGATGCACATTCAAGCTTCCGGTCAGAGTAAACGTAAGACTAGAATTTCTCTTGGTAGGAGACTCTGGTAGAGTCAATCTGAGAGAGCGCCTAGGGCCCTGAGACAATTCTTAGCAGTTCCCAAGGCCTATTCAACTCCTCAGTCCCTCGAGCTTTCTCCATCCCTGACACACCAGCTGTGAGTGAGAGCCAGTTTATAGGCCCAGATGATTCCAATCTCTTACTTGTCATGTCCTAATGCTTTATGATCTGTCAGAGACACTCCTGGCGAAACGACTCCGTATAAATGGTTTTTATTATTTTCTTGTTTGTGATGTATCAGGCCAGGGGATGTGTGTAACCTGATCAACCTAGTAAAAAATTTAATCTCTTCTATTTTTATGGCCTTCCAGGAAAAACTCCATTTAGGGGAAAAGTAATGGCTTTCAGAACTCATTCTCAAATATCCTACCAATATCTTACCAAAAATGGGACTGTCTCCACCAGAGCTCTGAAAGGCTGTGAGTGTTTGCCCTGATAGATTTTGGTTGAAGAGTGATATGTTCAAGCAATGGGCAAGCAGAGGCTCTGTGGAGTGCATGGAAGGGTCACTAAGAACGTGTGTGTGTGTGTGTGTGTGTGTGTGTGTGTGTGTGTGTGTGTGTGAGAGAGAGAGAGAGAGAGAGAGAGAGAGAGAGAGAGAGAGAGAGAGAGAGAAATGGAGGAAATTTAGGAAAGGGCATCTGATAGACTGTTAGGATGCTGTCTCCTAAGACCTTCAAATCACCAAGATGCTGGAGAGATAGCGCACTGTATAAAGGCACTTGCTTTGCCAGCATGAAGATCTGAGTTCAAATCACACATAAAAAACCAACCATGGCTGCATATGGCTGTGACCCCAGCACCACAGGCTGGAGGCAGGTGACTCCCCCAGAGCTCCTTTGCCATCCAGCCTAGCCAAATAATGATTGTAGGTTCACTGAGAGGGTTTGTCTCCAGTGGAAAAGACAGAAAATGATAGAGGAAGATGCCTGACAAGCATACTCACATGCATGCAGAACACACACACACACACACACACACACACACACACACATTATCAACAACACTAAAAGTCTTGCTTATTAGCACATCTCTCAAACTAGCAACTATATCTAACCTTACTATAAGCCCATTGAAGAGGCATGAATCAGTGTACATATGTCACGAACCCATTTTACAGCTAGCACTGATGTTGGGAATAGCTGAGTGATTTGCTCAGAACCATAGAGCTGCGTGACAGGCAGCTGTGATCTGGTGGCACCTGACCTCTGTCCACTTTGCACCCAGGTACAAACACTCCCCAGCTCTATTCAAAGTCCCCTGGAACCAAATGAGAGATTTGTGCTCAACACGTGCAGGAGTTTCACAATCCTACTACAGCCTCCCCAACCAAGGAGTTTTTAGCTGCTTCTGCTTCACACCCCCAACAGGTAATGTGCATCTAGGATACTGCACCAGTTTTGGGTAGAAGGTGGGAGTTGCCAAATGTAAATGGCTCTTCTTTCCCTCTTAAAGAGAAGCAGGTCAGAATCCAGGTTGGAGTCACACTGTCTTTTCTCCCACAAACTTAATGAAGTATCTTGCTAGTCACTTGCAACACAGTTTAAAGCTCTCACTAGAAGTAGTAATACTTGACTACCACCCAAACATGACTACATTTTTACCTTGAATCACTAGGAGAGTCCCTGATTCCGAACAATCCACTCTCTTCTTAGTCTACTGAACTCTCAGTACTTAATGAAGGTAAAAGGCATGGGACTTAGGATGGAGGTCAGGCACAGTGGTGCGCGCTGTTCATCCCAGTACCTGGAAGACAATCAGGAAGTTCTCTGTAATTTCAAACCTAGACTGGTTTACATAGTGAACTCCAGAAAAGCCAGAGTGATGTAGAGAGGTCTTGTCTCAAAAAAGCAAACAAGTAAATAAGTAGAATGGATACACTGGGGTTTGCATCCCAGCTCTGGATGACCTCATCGGGCTACCAAGTTTCTCCAACTCTATTCTCTTAGTTAGAAAATTGAGATAAAAACAGCTTTTAATGCTATTTTAGAGATGAAGATAGGTATACATACATACATACATACATACATACATACATACATACATACACACATACATGTCTTTGTTAGGGTTTTTATTGCTGTGACAAAACACCAAGACCAAAAAGCAAGTTGGGGAGGAAAGGGTTTATTTGGCTTACACCTCCACATTATAGTTCATCACTAAAGGTGATCAGGACAGGAACTCAAACAGGGCAAGAACCTGGAGGCAGGAGCTGATGTAAAGGCCAGGAAGGGGTACTGCTTACTGGCTTGCTTCACATGGCTTACTCAGCCTGCTTTCTGATAGAACCCAGGATCAATAACCCAGGGATGGCCATCATGGGTTGGGCCCTCCCCCATTGATCACTAACTGAGAAACTGCCTTATACCTGGATCTTATGGAGGTAAGTCCTCAACTGAGGCTCTTCACAAGTTAATGACTCCAGCTTGTGCCAAGTTAATACACAAAACCAGCCAGTACACAGACAGACTAATAGAGTGACTGACAGATGGACAGACAGATGTGATAGATACACAGACAAACAGATGGATATCTACATACAGCCAATTGATATATAAATGCACAGATAAACATATAGATATATTGACAGGTAAATACATAGAAGATAGATAGATAGATAGATAGATAGATAGATAGATAGATAGATAGATAGATGAAAGTAGAAATATTGTACAAACAAGTTATTCCCATATCTGGCATGCATTAACCATAGAATAAATAGTAACTCTCCTATTACTTATGTCCTATATTTGTCCAGTTCACATCCTCCACTCTATGAATTTTTTATGTGTGTGCATAATATGGAAAGCACATGTTGTCTGTGTATACTATAGGAAGCACATGTTATCTGTGTATACTACAGGAAGCACATGTTGTCTGTGTATACTATAGGAAGCACATGTTATCTGTGTATAATATGGAAAGCACTTGTTCTGAACTCACTCATAAAAATAATATTATAAACAGACTTGGAGTGGGGCTTTAAATAAATCAACTTTTGTAAAATTTCTCCCACAACCCAACATCCTACATAAGTCAGGCCTACTTTGTCAAGAGATGTGTCAGTAATGAGTGAGTTGTGAACTTAGTTGTTGGCCTTTATCTGGAGTATAAAGCTACTGCTCTGGAAACAATAGCTCTCTTACTACTTTTCAGAAAATACCCATGCCCTTAGCCATCTGTTGACTTAGTTCCCAAGACTTTGGAGAAAGATTTGCTTAAAGTCTAAGGATAAACAGAGAGAGAGAGAGAGAGAGAGAGAGAGAGCGAGCAAAATTTATTAATAGTACTTTTTACTAATTCTTTAATTATATGCATGGGGCTGGCAAGATGGCTTAGCGGGTAAGAGCACTGACTGCTCTTCTGAAGGTCCTGAGTTCAAATCCCAGAAACCACATGGTGGCTCACAACCACCCGTAATGAGATCTGACATCTTCTTCTGGTGTGTCTGAAGACAGCTACAGTGTACTTATGTATAATAATAAATAAATCTTTGGGCTGGAGCAAGTAGGGACTGAGAGAGCAGAGTTGACCAAAGCGAGTTGGGCTGACCAGAGCAAGCAGAGGTCCTAAAAAATTTAATTCTCAACAACCAAGGCGGCTCACGACCATCTGTAAAGCATAAAAATAAATAATAAATAAATCTTTTTTTAAAAAAAAAAAGAAGTACATACATGAAAACAATGTATTTTGATCATATTACACCCAGGTTCTCCCAGATGCTCCCTCCCTCCTCCCCACCCCCAACTTCATCTCTACTTTATAAAAATGACCTAATGAGTCCCATTGTACTGCCCATATATGCAGGAACACGTGGCCAGCGGCCAGCTGTAGCACTGCTGACCCGATAAAGACCATCCCAAAGGAAAACTGATTCTCCCTCCCCAGGCATCATGAACTGTCAATGACTCCTCATCTGGGGGTAGAAGTTTATGAGCATAGCTCCCTCCATGCTGGAAGGATGACTGGCTTGATCTTGCATAAGTCTTATGCAAGCAACCAAGCTGCTATGAGTCCTTGAGTGCAGCAACTTATCATGGCTACAGCTACTGTCTTGCCCCAGGCTCTGCCCTACACAATGTGACTCTTACAGCCTTCCTTCCCCTTCTACTGGGAAAGTCCCCAAAACCTGAGTGGAGGGGTGTGATACAAAAGTTATATTTATAACTAAGCCCAACAATTATTCTCTGCATTTGGACCAGTTGTCAGTTTCTGTGTTAACGATCACCCACTGAACAAAGAAAATTCACTGGTGAAATCTGAGAGCTGCACTTGGATCTATGGGGAGAGAGAGACAAATTTAGAGAATAATTTGATAGTATGTGCATTTAGCAAAATAATAGTAATAGGTTTACCCATGGGGCCTAACAGCTCCACAGAAATGGAATCTTGGTCAGAATTTACATTTCCTCCTGCGAATCAGGCCTCCTTAAATCCATCAGAAATGGTTGGTTACTCATATAAAATTCATGCCACTATTGCTCTCAAGGGCATATTTTGCCAAGCTAGTCATTACTGTAGCTCACGGGGTTCAGCTGGGTAGGACGGCCGATGACTGCCCCCCCACCCTGCCTCAGCAGCCTGAAGAGTACTTTTTGGTACTGTGAAGTGTAGCCAGCAGAAAGGAACTCCAGTCAGTTACCAGCTTTATTTCTCCATATCTTGTGACCAAAGTGTGCGTGTTCAACAATAGGATTTTACCATCAAGTTCTGGTGGGCAACAAGAATAACACCAGCAGCCTGTATTATTTTTGGAGGGGTTCTCCAAAATGCCCCTGAGAAACAACAGAAGGAGGTACCCACACCAGACATTTTATTTTTAAAAAAACCCAGTGATGGACTTTTTATTGAATAAAAAGCTTCTATAACTAAACTTTGAAAAGTCTATAGCTTCCGGAACGAGCATTATCCCCTATGTAGGGTAACTCCAATTAAACTTGCTTATGAATATAAATATACATTATGTGAGTGAAGCTTATAAAATAGTTGCTTCAGTATGTCTAATATAAATGAAATTTTATTTTTTCCATTGTTTATTCTTTTTATTTCTTTCTCTTTTTTTTTTTTTTTTTATTTTTCTCTGAGTTTTTTTTTTTTTAAATAAAATGTCTGATTTGAGACTCTTTTTAAAAAATGACTACTGGGGGCTGGAGACACAGCTCAGCTGGAAACATGGCTCAGCAGTAAAGAGGTGCTCTTAACTGCTCTTCCAGAGAACCCCAGTTTGATTCCAAGAACCCATATGGTGGCTCACATATATTAACTACAATTCCAGGGGAATCAAATGCCCTCTTCTGGCTCCCACAGGCACTGCATGCACTTGGCACCCAAGCATGGATGCAGGAAAAACACTCCTATGCATAAAATAAAAATAAAGGCCGCTTCCTGCCTGAGGTGAGCTGCGATCGATCATGGAGGCCAAACCTTGTTCTTTGGCAGAGCTTCGGCTGCAGGAGGAGCTGAGGGAGTTCGTGGAGAACTGCTGCCGGACGGACACTTGAGGAGGCGACAGCATCCCTGGGATAGAGCCTGGATCAGCGGGACCTCGGGGACAAGGTGGAGGCAGAGGATGAATTCATCATATGACCATGTGATTTCAATCCTTGTATGCCTAAATCATCACTAACAAAGTGCGTGGAATCTTGCAGACTGAGGAAACGGGGCTATACCGAAGAGGAAGAGGATGAAATGTACAATCCTCTATTTTCTATGAAATTTTCTATGAAAATTTGAAGATTCCTTCAGTACTTTGAATAAGGATTTACAGTTCCAGATAACTAAACAAGCTAGGAAAGATGGTGATTGTTATAGCCAAATAATTGGGTAATGTATTCTCAGTGCCTGTTGAAGTTCCTCTGAATCACAAACGATCTGTTTGTGACCTCACACAAGCCTTGCCCTTTCGGATTTTGTCATTGAGGAGACAAAGGAAAAGCGCTCTGGTCCTCAAGTCATTGAAAATGACAGTGACCTGTTTGTAGACTTGGCTGTTAAAGTCAATCAAGACAATAGCCAAAAAAGTCCAAAATGTTGTCTAGAACTCCTGGCAGAAATGAGAGAATATAAAAGAAGAAGCCAGTCCTACAGAGATAAGAATGTTCATATAACCAAAAAATCATACACTGAGATAATTCGGGAAGTGATAAAGGTGCACATGGAAGAGCCCAATAATCACTGGCAAGAAGAGCAGGGAAGAGCAGAAGAGGATGCTGAAGAGAATGAAGAAAGGTGGTCAGCTTCGGTAGATCACCACAGTCTGGGGGAAGTTATCTGGATGTTGAACGTTTACAACACAGAAGGGCTCAGAGTAGGAGCCCACACAAACGAAAAAGAAATGAAGATAAAAGTTCTGAGCCAAAAGAAAGGAAAGAGAGTGATAGAGAAAGACATCATGGTCATAAAAGAAGAAGGCAAAGACTATAAACAAAGTGTAAATGTATTAATTATGCTTATGGAATAAACATGCTGATATTTTAATTATAATCTTTGCATAGGAGCAAATGGCTGTTAAAAAATAAAGGAAATATCTTTAAATAATTTCGAAAACAACTAGAAATTAGTCTTGTAACCCTTCAATATTATATGGCCTCTGACTTCACAAAGCAAATTTAAGGAGACATTTATGGAAATTACTACTCTTGCTTTATCTATAATAAAAAATCAAAACAAATTTAACGAGCCAGGCTTGAGTTGTAACCTGAATTTGTCTTCAGCCTTCATCCTTACTTCCCTGGTTTGAGTGTTATGATCACTACCTGGAAGTGGGAAGAAAATGTAAGAAAAAAATCATGAAAGGTTAGAAGTGGAGGGGGAGAAAAGGTGTGCACCTCACCCATAGATGGTGTGCACCTCACCCATAAGTTTATCTCAACATTCCTGGGACTTTGAGCCATTTTATTCTTATAAAGAATAAGAAAAACATGGCTTTCATGTAGAGTGGAGGAAAGGCTAACTCTCAGCATGGTCCACTGCCTACGGAGAAAGGCACTTGACAAACTTTCAGATTTATTCTCTTCTTCCACATCTCTTTCCCCATCTAGACAGTGGAATGGGTTTGTCTGGTTTTAAAAAACCCCTTTGGCATTTCCATTAAAGTTACATTAAATTTATAGATTAATTTACAAAATTTATATCTCTGTGAAATTGAGTCTTTACGTCCAAGAACAAAATATCCTTTTCCATTTCTGCAAGCCTTCCTTTACACCCTTCTCTTACACTTAAAACTTTTCCTTTTATGAGGTTTGTACATGTCTTGCTAAGTTTATGTTTTGAGTACTTACTGTATTCTCTGCTTCAGGGAAATGGGACTTTTTTTTTCCAGATCCAGAAGTATAACTTAAAATTGACTGAAGCCAAGCAGGATGTCACCTTACTCTTCAGGCTAGGCGCCCTCCTAGCCAATTGAACGTGCCAGGTCAATATGAAGAAAGCTCTCCCTATGGATCTAAAGCAGTGGCTCTCAATCTTCTTAATGAGGTGACCCTTTAATACAGTTCTTCATGTTGTGGTGACCCCACCACCACCATAAAATTGTTTTGTTGCTACTTCAGAACTATAATTTTGCTACTAATATGAATTGTAATGCAAATATCTCATATGCAGGATGTCTGATATATGAAACCTCCCAAGGGGTCAAGACCCACAGATTGAGATCCAGTGACAAAGTATCACAAATGGTGAGATTATTTAAATTTTGATTTTAGAAATAGAGTGGGGTTTTCCCCCATAGCCTTCAGCTGAAAATATCTGATAAAATAATAATGATTGCTGGCCTTTAACCTTAATTCCAGTCACCTTACAGAATCTACAAGAGGACCCTGAGGAACGATGTGACATTAGAGAGCCTCTCTAGTCAGGAGTGGCTTCAGACCTACACGAATAGAAGTAAACTAAGAGCAAAGGAACTGAAACAGATAAAGCCTGCCTTTTTGTGGTTGGTTACAGCACAGGAGACCATCATCATCAGGGGCACACCTTCAGAGAAGCAAAAACTGTGTGGTTAGGTGAGCAGTCTCACTAGCAGTCAATCATCAGGGTGATTGGTTAAAAATGAGTGTTTAACTTTCTCTAGTTGGTCGTAAGTTGCAAGTGGGACAGAAATAAGGGCTACTGTGAGTCACTGAGGTCTTGGTTACCTCAAAGCTGGTTGTTGTAGGGGTTTCTGTTTAACCTCCCAGACCAACCATGATGGAAAGTGAGCTGGTGTCCTAGGCTGCTGAAGGTCAGGGAGTCACAGTTCTATGTTCCATATGTTCTGGCCATTGAATATTTATATATGCAGTCTCTCCCTGAAACCGCTATACAGGTGAACCAAATATTGATATAGACTTTTCATCCACCTCTTCATTGGTGGGGATCAGGGGTGTCAGGGTCTCTCACTGGCCGGGAAGGCTAAGCTGGCTAAATATTGAACCACAGGATCTGCCTTATGTATTGTATTTTATTTTGTTGTTTCCTTATTTGTTTGTTTGTTTGGTGTGTGTGTGTGTGTGTGTGTGTGTGTGTGTGTGTGTGTGCATGTGTGCCATGCTGTTCATGGGTAGGTCAGAGGTCCAACCTAGCTTTTAGAAATGTAAGTTCTTGGCATTTAATTCATGTCCTCATATATGTTTCCAGCTAAGCTATCTTTCCAGCCCCACAAACCTGGTCACTAAATGTTTTTTCTTCTTTTTTTCCCAGAACTAAAGTAGCCTTTAGAAAAGGACAACGTTTTTAAAGTCCTCGCCTTACATTTGTGCCCCAGCTCTATCCCTATTGACTACAAGGCTTTGGGTTAGCAATCTAATCCCTCCTTATTTATCAAATTGACCACTTAATAACTACTTCCCAAATCATAGTTTGCTAGAATTAAAAGCACTTAAACAAGCGAAGCCAATGCCTAGCCAACAGTAAGAACTCACATGGTAGATCTAATCATTGCCTTCCGTATCACTCCTAAGAAGGGACAATTGACTGTCAAGCATAAAGTAAATACAGAAAATCTGGTGGCAGTTAGTCCCCGTTGATCCATGATGAAAGCTATAGCACCTGGTAGCAAAAGGATATAGGAGGGGGATCAACAGGAGGGAAGGCAGGAGTGGAGAGAACGGGATAGAGAGACAGGTGGCTGGAAAGCTACAGCTAGCGACTTGGTAGTGACTAAGAAAATGTTTGTTTTCATTTATTGATGTTATGTTCTCAAGTCACCCAAAAGCATATGGTTGTCATTTTCTATATTGTCCTGGTTGCTAGCTGTAGGGGTGGGACAGAGATAGCCCAAATTACACTAGCAAACAAATGCAACCAGGAAAGATCGTGCCTGTGACACTGGAATGAATTCCTACTGGGGAATTTTTTTCTATGCTTCTCTGCTTTAGTAAATAGAACATAGAAAGCATGACTGAAATTTTAAGATTTTTTTTTTAAAACATACCTGCATGAGCCTCACACCATGGGTGTGTAGGAACCCTTGAGACCAGAAGAGGGCTTGAGGCTTCTGGAAATGGAGTTACAGGCAGTTGTACTAGGAATTGAAGTGGAGTCCTCTGCAAGAGCAGTATGTGCTCTTAACCACTGAGCCTTTGCCTCAGGCCATAACTAAATTCTCAAAGTGTCTGTAAATCTTAATTGTAGCTGTGGGTTCTCACACAGTAAACCAGTTCTCATCCCACAGGCTGACACAGTTATTTGTGAGATGACAACAGAGTGGGCAGATGCCCTGATGCCCTTGAGTCTCCATAATGTTTTTTTTTTTATTCCTTTGTTTCCAAAAAGAAAAATCCCATACCAAGTGTGGTGGTGAATGCCTATAGTCCCAGTGCCCAGGAGGCAGAGGCAGGTGGATCTCTGTGAGTTAAAGGCCAGCCTGGTCTGCAAAGAGAGTTCCAAGACAGCTAGAGTTACACAAAAGAAACCCTGTCTCAAAAAAAAAAAAAAAAAAAAAAAAGAAGGAGAAGGAAAGGGAGGAAGAAGAGGAGGAGGAAGAAGAAGGGGAGGAGGAGGAAGAGGAGGAGGAGGAAAAGGAGGAAGAAGAGGAAGAGGAGGAAGAAGAGGAGGAGGAGGAAGAGGAAGAGGAGGAGGAGGAGGAGCATGTAAGGGATTTATTTTGTACATTTTCTTCATCTGGTTAAGTTTAGGAGAGATTTATTTGTTTACTGCTTTCAAAATAAAGTGAGCCCTCTTTTATCCATGTACAAGGAGAAAATAACATTTTTAATCTCTCTCCAAGTTCTATTTCCTCTTACCTTCATTCCCTTGGCTTTAACTGCCACCAAATTTTTGCAAATCATATCATGTCTGCTATAGTTGGCTAGTGTTTACTTTTTTTGTTGTTTTTGAGACAGAGTTGCTCTGTATACCCCTGGCTGTCCTGGAACTCACTCTGTAGACCAAGCTAGCCTTGAACTCAGAAATCCACCTGCCTCTGCCACCCAAATGCTGGGATTAAAGGCGTGCACCACCACCGCCTGGCTAGTATTTACTTTTGTATTATGGCAAAAATTGAATTTATGACACCCTTTTTTCTACCCTTCCCTTTTTTCTACAGTCCTGTCCCTGGACCTGGGACTGTCGAATTCCTTCCACATAACTACATACACATAGGGCACAGACATACATGTAGGTAAAACATCCACACACATAAAATAATAAAATAATGTTCATTAAAAATAAATAATAAGATGTTAGCATTAGTCAGGTGCTTCTCTAATCTCTCAATTACTTCATTTGCTTTAAGAAAATGACCAAAAGGCTATAGAGATGGCTCAGTAGTTAAGAGCACTGGCTGCTTTTCCAGAGGACCTGAGTTTGATTCTCAGCACCCACATAGCAGCTTAAAACTGCCTATACCTCCTTGACTCCTTCTTCTGGTCTCCCCTGACATCAGGCTTGTACATGATGCACAGACAGACATACAGGCAAAATTTTTATTCACATAAGAAAATAAATAAATAAATAAATAAATAAATATTTTTAGAAAAGAAAAAGAGGACAGGTATGGTGGCACATGCCTTTAATCCCGCCGCTGAGGAAGCAGAGGTAGGAGGATCTCTGTGAGTTCAAGGCCAGCCTGGTCTGCACAGCCAGGACTCCATAGAAAGACCCTGCTTCAAAACAAACCAATGCAAAACCATGACCAGGTGGCTCATTTGGGGTTTCTATGGCTATGATGAAACACTGTGACCAAAAGCAACTTGGGGAAAAAAGGGTCTATTTCACTCACATTTCCATATAACAGTTTATCATTAAAAGCAGTGAGGACAGGAACTCAAGCAGGGCAAGAACTAGGAGGCAGGAGTTGATGCAGAAGCTGTGGGGGGATGTGGCTTACTGACTTGTTCAGCCTGCTTTCTTATAGAACCCAGGACCATCAGTCCAGGGATGGCACCACCCACAATGGTCTGGGCCCTCCCATATCAATGACTGATAAAGAAAATGTCCTACAGGCTTGCCTACAGTCTGATTTTATGGAGGCATTTTCTAACTTAGGCTCCCTCCTCTCAGATAATTTAGCTTATGTCAAGTTGACCTAAAACTATCCAGCCCTTCTGGCTAGCCTGCTGGAGGAATTAAATACGTTTGAGTAACTCTAGCCATGTCCGTGCTCAATAATCTGGCCTACAACCAACTAATCAGCTGACCATAGGACTATGACAAAGTCTACCTAGATCTGTAAAATGGCCCTATCAACTCATTCCTTCATGATAAGCAACAAATCATTATTTAAGCTTCTAAATTATATATAAGATAGATATTAGATATATATGTGCTATATTACATAGGAGTAGTATATGCCCTCATGTACACTGCTTCTACTGGATTTAAATATAAACTTTTCTTTTTAATGGTTCTGTAGATAGAACTGTGGGCCTTGCACATGCAAAGCAGGTGCTTTGCCAACTGCCAGATCTCTTGCCCCCTAAATAAATCTTATGGAAATTAGATATAAAAGATTAGGGAATCAACCCCTGGCAATGGGCAAAGTGATACCTTGCTGGTGATAGTATTCTTGTATCAGACTCAGGCAGCAGATGGTAGTCCTTTTTTCATCCTTGCTTAGTGCTGGGCTTAGTTGCCAAAGCTGTTACATGCTTAGGGTACATAAAACAATAACAGCAGCCCAGGCTACTATACCCAGCAAAACTCTCAATTACCATAGATGGAGAAAACAAGATATTCCTTGTCAAAACCAAATTTACACAATATCTTTCCACAAATCCAGCCCTACAAAGAATAGAAGAAAAAGTCCAACACACAGAGGGAAACTACAACTAAGAAAAAGCAAGAAATTAACCTTCTCCAAACAAACCCAAAAGAAGATAGCTACACATACATAATTCCACCTCTAACAACAAAAATAACAGAAAGCAACAATCACTTTTCCTTAATATCTCTCAACACCAATGGGCTCAATTCCCCAATAAAAAGACATAGACTAACAGACTAGATATGTAAACAGAACCCAGCATTTGGCTGCATACAGGAAACACACCTCAGTGTCAAAGACAGATACTACCTCAGAGTAAAAGGCTGGAAAAAATTTTCCAAGCCAATGGTCCCAAGAAACAAGCTGGAATAGACATTCTAATATCCAAAAGATGCTTTCAACCAAATGTTATCAATAAAGATGGGGAAGGACACTACATACTCATCAAAAGAGAAATCCACCAAGATGAACTTGTAATTCTGAATGCCTATGCCCAAATGAAAGAGCACCCAGATTTGTAAAAGAAATGTTACTGAAACTCAAAGCACACATTGAACCTCACACAATAATAGTAGGAGATTTCAACATCCACTCTCACTAACGGACAGATCATGAAAACACAAACTAAACAGAGACACAGTGAAACTAACACAAGTTACAAACCAAATGGATTTAACAGATGTCTATAGGACATTTCATCCAAAAACAAAAGAATGTACCTTCTCCTCAGCACCTCATAGTACAGTCTCAAAAACTGACCATATAATGGGTCACAAAACAGGCCTCAACATATACAAGAAGATTGAAATAATCCCACGTATTCTACAGGATCACTATGCACTAAGGCTGGTGTGAAATAACAACAAACACAACAGAAAGTCCACATATACATGGAAGATGAACAGCTATCTACTCAGTGATAACTTAGTCAGGAAGAAAGATATAAAGAAAGAAATTAAAGACTTTTTAGAATTGAATGAAAATGAAGGCACAACATATCCAAACTTATAGGACACAATGAAAGCAGTGCTAAGAGGGAAACTCATAGCCCTGAATGCCTCCTTAAAGAAATTGGAGAGATCATAAACGAGCAGGTTTACAACACATCTGAAAGCTCTAGAACAAACAGAAACAAATACAACCAAGAGTAGTAGAGGCAGGAATAATCAAACTCAGGACTAAAATCAACCAAATTGAGCAATACAAAGAATCAACAAAACTAAGAGTTGGTCCTTTGAGAAAATCAGCAAGATAGATAAACCCTTAGTCAGACTAACAAGAGGGCACAGAGACAGTATTCAAATTAACAAATTAACAAAATCAGGAATGTAAAGGGAGACATAATAACAGAAACAGGAAATTCAAGAAATCATCAGATCCTACTACAAAAGCCTATACTCACCAAAACTGGAAAACCTGGATGAAATGTACAATTTTCTAGACAGATACCAGGTACCAAAGTTAAATCAGAATAAGATAAACCATTGAAACAGTCCTACAACCCCTAAGGAAATAAAAGCAGTCATTAAAAGTCTCCCAACCAAAAAAATGTGAATGCCACATAGTTTTATGCAGAATTCTATCAGACCTTGAAAGAAGACCCAATACCAATACTTCTCTAACTATTCCACAAAATATAAACAGAAAGAACACTACTCGATTCTTTCTATGAAGCCACAGTTACACTGATACATAAACCACAAAAAGACCCAACAAAGAAAAAAAACTTGAGACCAATTTCCTTATGAATATCAATGCAAAAATACTCAACAAAATTCTCACAAACACGATCCAAGAACACATCAAAACAATCATTTACCATGATCAAGTAGGCTTCATTCCAGGAATGCAGGGGTGGTTCGATATATGGAGATCCATCAATGTAATCTACTATATAAACAAACTCAAAAGAGAAAGATCGAATGATTATCTGATTAGATGCTTAAAAAGCATTTGACAAAATACAACACCCCTTCATGTTAAATGTACTGGAGTACTTGGGTGCAAGCTCTGCAGCCAGTTCCACAACACCCAGAGGAAGCTCCACTCCCAGGTGCTCTGACACACCGAGGATCAGAGGTGAGGAGGAACTAACATCTGTCTCAACACTGGGAGTAACTGGGACCAGCGGGACCAGGCACACAGGAACTCCACCAGCCCAGTGACTCTGGTTCCCTTCTGGTCTGTCTGGGCTGGTGTCCAGAACAGACCTTGGGTGCAAGCTCTGCAGCCAGTCCCACAACACCTAGAGGAAGCTCCACTCTCAGGTGACCTAACAAGCCCAAGATCACAGGATCCCAGAATCACAGGATCACAAACACAGCTTGACTCTGA
>JADRCD010170062.1:0-11104 GCA_019843815.1 Montemys delectorum | reverse complement strand
TAAGCAGGATATTTAGAAGGCATTTTTATACTATGTCCATTCACTAGCTAAGAATAGTAAGTGCTTCCAACCCCCTTGGATATATGCTTTCCCCAAGCATAGGTATTTTTGGTTTGGTGTATTTTGTTTTGAGACAGAGTCTTACTGTGTAGACCTAGTTGCGCTTGAATTTACAGACATCCACCTGCCTTTGCTTCCCAAGGTCTGGGAATAAATACAAGTGCTCTGATTAAAGGACCACCATCCGGTTTACAAGCAAAATATTTACTCTTTGTATATGATACCTCACATCCATATACTAGCACATGTGAGACTGAGGCAAGAAGATCAATCACCACAGATCCAACCAAGGGCGGCCTGGGCTAGAAAGAAAATGTTGTTCCAAGCACACACACGGAGGACTCACAGAAGTCTACAATGCCAACCCGAGGGGATCTTCACACCTTCTTCTGGCCTCCAAGGGCATCAAGCATACATGTGTGCAGACACACATTAAGACAAAACAATCACCAATCAATATGTATGTGTGTATGTACATGTATATATACATGTTATATATAAATATATTATCATAAAAGAGTTTGAAAGGAGATAACCTGCATAGCTGATCAATGCTAGTCCTAGAAGCAATCATCTAAATAAAAATCTCAGTACTAGAGTTCTGAGAGATGGTTTAGTGGTTGCTGGTCATGCCAAAGAGGACCACAAAGAGACACTGATATAGAAATCCTCCCAGCACCGTTCTTCTCATGAGTTTGTGAGTACAAGCATCATGAGTCAAACAGTAACTATTGGCTAAGCGGGTAATTAGGATATAGAGCCTTGAGTCTGAGGGTATGTAGCCTAAGCTGGCCTCAAGTTCTTTATCCTTTTGCATCTACCTCCCAAGTGCTGACATAAGAGTATGCCACACTTGAGAATCATAGTTTTACTAAATAAATATATGTTAACGTAAAACATAAAAGTAGCAGGTGTAAGGGCTGGAGAGATGGCTCAGTGATTAAGAGTGCTGGCTACTTTTTCATAGAACCTGGGCTCAATTCCCAGGATCTGTTAAGCAGTTCACAAAGGTCTTTAACTCCATCTGCAGGGGATCTGATGCTACTCTCTGGCTGTTGCAGTCACTGTGTACATGTGTACATGTGTACATAGACATGCAGCCAGAACACCCATACACATAAAAGTTAATATTTTTAAAAGCAGCAACAGTAGAAATTAACACAGATTTATTACCATTGTAATCACTTCTCTAGAGTCCTCATCCAAACTCCTTTTCTAAGGCTGTTCCTTAAAGAAAGTAAGGATAATAGTCTTGACTATTCTTTTGTTTTGAGACAGGGTCCCTCTGTTGATAACCTGGCCTCAAATTTGTGGTAGTCGTTCTGCTTCTGTCTCCCAAGTGCTAGGATTACAGGGAACCACACCTGTCTCACTCAAATTTTCTTAATATCCAGTTTTATGTAGGAAAAGATTTTCCCCCTGCTCTGGAATATTAGCTTGGATAACTAATATCTTAGAGAAATGTTAATATGGCGACATGCTGTCCTGGCAGAGTAGTAAACTTTTTTTTTTAATTTTTTTTTTTTTTTTTTTTTTTATTATATGTGAGTACACTGTAGCTGTCTTCAGACACTCCAGAAGAGGGCGTCAGATCTCATTACGGATGGTTATGAGCCACCATGTGATTGCTGGAATGTGAACTCAGGACCTTTGGAAAAGCAGTCAGTGCTCCTTACTGCTGAGCCATCTCTCCAGCCCCAGAGTAGTAAACTATTAAGATCTACTTCTGATGCACACTTTTCATAGGGCTCGATTGTTTTTCTAGGAATAGTAGAAATACAAGAACTCAGTTTGTGTGTGTGTGTGTGTGTGTGTGTGTGTGTGTTAGTTTTACTAGTTTTGTTTAGAAGATTTTGTATTTATTTTAAAATTGTGTGTATGTGTGTATGTGTGAATGTATACCATGTGTCCTTGGGTGTCTGTGGTGGCCCAGAAGGAGTTGTCAGGTCCCTTGGAGCTGGAGTTCCAGGCAATTGTGAGCTGCTGAGGGGTCCTGGGAACCAAACTCTAAAAGAGCAGCAGGTGCTCTTAACTGATGAGCCATCTACCTTTCCAGTACCATCTCTGTTCTCCCACCCAGAGTCTCTTGAATGAATGGCAAGCTTTTCTACTTTGCCCCTTAGCTGTGCTGCAGCCCTACAGTCTACAGTATAGGTACAATTTGGGGGAACTGTCTTGTCTTTTAAAATTCAAAACAATATCACATTGTCGCTATAACATGATTATCTCCTCTGACAAAAGGTATTTGTACTCTGTATTGCCAAGCTGATGATTAACATGCAATACAGTTAATAGGTTTAGCAGCATTTTGTATGTCACCAGTTTACTTCTTAGGATTTTCTTGATCCATCATTTTGTTCTTTTTTTTTTTTTTTCAATTTGTATTTATTTTAATGTATGAGTGCTCTGCTGCATATATATATCTGCCTGCCTGAAGAGGGCATCAGATCCCGTTACAGATGGTTGTGAGCCACCATGTGGTTGCTGGGAATTGAACTCATGACCTGGAAGAGCAGCCAGTGGTCTAAACCTCTGAGTCATCTCTCCAGCCCAGCCCATCACCTCCTGTAGATGTTTCTCTAGTTCAGTGATCTCTGTATTTCTTAGTTGGATGCTTCTCTTCCCCTGGAGAGATAAAAGCAAAACTCTGGCACTAACTGTAGTTCTGGGTCCTTTCATTGATTAGCAGGATATATCTTCCCTAGGGCAAAATGCTTTTTAGCAACAAAAAAGCATTATCTTTTAAATTAAAAATTTGATGTTTGAAATTCTAAATACACCTTTAGTGTGTGAATAAATATGCCTACATTCCCCTTTCTCTTTATATAAATTTAAGAATGATGTGTATTTATCTTTTAGATCATTAAGGGCACTACTGTTTATTAAGGAAAAACCTACATAGTACCTTTAAAAGAAATTTCAGACTGCCATTTGCAAGTGGCTTTTTCTTATCAGCAGAATATCCGAGCCTGACTTCATTGTTTAGACCACTGTGGTTTAGAATTCTCAGAGATATCTGCCTGAGTGCTGGTGAGTGCTGGGATTGAAGGTGTGTGCTGCCCCCACCCTGCTCAAATATTTTACCCCATTTCTAAATCATTGTAATTCTTTAGAAAACAACAAATTTGAACTGTAGTGACACTCTGAATTTACTTATTTCCTATGTTTTTGTAACACCACGCCACGAAATCGTTTCTTTTTAAGTTGCTATACAGTTAATAGTATATAGCCTGCTCTGCACTTCTCAAGGCAGCAATGGTCAGCAACTGTCTGTATCTGTGTCTTTGAGTGTGAGCATTGCTAATTCTGTTTCTATTTTGTTGATATCCAGATCATCCTTTTTATTCTGTGTAGTTAAAGCTGACACCATAGCTAGACACAAGTTTGCATCATTTAAAGGCCTCAGTCTGACAAAGTATGACCTCTTCTTCCTCAGTCAACTCCCTAGCTGTTTCCATGGGACAGATCTGTGTGTATATGTGTTTGTCTGTGTCTGTGTGAGTTATTCCCTGACATCAACTGTACTGTTGGTCTTCGTGCCTCTTCCATAGTTAGTGTTGTTCATGTCAGCACATGGTTTCAGAAGGTCTTCCTTTCTTCAGGAGATCTTTCTCAAATAATCTTTATTCATTTTGATAGAATCCACAGCTTTTCTTCTCTTATGGAAACAAAGACAAAACCTCTTCCCCAAAGCAACACATTTTCTTCCTTCCATTCTGAAATTAGGATATCCCTTAATATATAGGCTGGTTTATTTCAGCAGTTTTTTCTACAATTCATTGTCTTTCAGAAGCTGCTATTTTTTGCTCATTAGCATTTAAAAATATAAATTTAATAAAGTACTATATAATCTATCTCTGGGGGTTTTTGTTACCTCTTTCTGTTTGTTAAGCATCTCTTAAAGTGTGAAATTACAGAATCACCCTTTTCAGAACTTAAACCAGTTACTGAACTCCTGAATGTTTATTGTATGATGTACATACTTTAATTTTCCAAACTGTGGAAAATGAAACATATTTGCCAAATTTCGTTTTTTTTTTTGGGGGGTTACCTTTTGGGTTACTTCGTACAGGCAGTGGAGTTTGGTTTACAAAGAACAAGTAGAACATTGCCTTATTTCCTTGGCTTATTGCCAAGTGATAGAACGATCTTCAAACCTTTGCTATTAATATAGTGATTTTTATGAAATTCTGAGACTTCTAACATATTGCATTTTAATAACTGACCAATTTCATTATTACCTTGTGCTAGAGAGCTTGTAGACCCCTGTGAGATCTGATGTGTTATATAATGAATGATTTTTATTTCTAATTGCTTGTTGTAGTTGAATAAATAATGAAGTTAATTCTAAATTATCTGGAATAAGTTCCATAGTTTCTATATGTAAAACAACCCTTTTTGCATATTGAAAATTAGTAACTATATTAAGAGGTCTAGGAAAATTTAATAATACCTTAAGAATGATATATAGCTCTGGGTTTTGAACTGCATCATAAGGGCTCTGAGTCACTTTATCTTTCCCGACATAATATCCTGCCTTCCCTGATTTATTTGCATCAGTATAGAATATAAGAGTTCAAGAAATTGGTCTCCCTTTTACTGTATGAGGGAGAATTCAATTAATTCCTTTTATAAACTGAAGTCTCTTACTTTAAGAATATTTGTTATTAATCTTTCCCAAAAAATTACTGCAAGCTCTTGTCAGTGTTCATTTTCTACCCGTGGTGAGCCAAATTTCAGCATTAGTAAGAGGTACCACAATTTCTGCTGGTTCTATTCCTGATTACTGATGAAGTCTTTCTCTTTTTCTTTTTTCGTTAAGAATTAATTCAGAAACTTTTTCTACACAGGTTGTTAATTTTTAACTCTGTGGGGTAAAAATATCCATTCTAAGATATCATCTTCTCTGTATATAAGAATTCTTATGAGAGAATGAGTAGAAGGCAGAATAACTAAAATACAGTCCACCTCGGGATGCAAGAGATCCACATGCGCATCTCACAATTTCTTTTCTATCAGAGCCAACTCTCTCTGCCTCAGCTGATAGTTTCCGTAGACTAAGTCCTTATCATCTTGTAAGGTTTGAAATAAATTACTTAGCCTTCGAGTAGTTAGTCTAGTTGTGGACTATAGCCAGTTATTATCTTCCAGCAACTTTTGAAAATCATCAAGAGTTTGCTTTAATCTCTGGATTTGTACTTTCTGTGGTTGAATTTTCTGTAAACCTAGCTCATATCTTAGGTAATAGATAGACTCTCCTCTTTGTAGTTTTTCAGGAGCAACTTGAAATCGCCAGCAAGGCATAACTCTATTTACTTAATCAAATATCATTTCTGAGATTGAAGAAATATTAATCTGTGTTTTTCATTGCTGCAACAAATCACATCCCCATAAATTCATGCCTATATTAGTCACATATGGTTTTAATTTTCCTATTTGACCTTCTGGCCCTATGCACTTAAGCCATCTCACACTTTGTTTTACCTGAGATAAAGTTCCAACTCCTAGAAACTGAATATTTACCTCCTGAAGAGTCCAGTCTGGAAGCCAAGATTTTGGTGAAATTATTGTTACATCTGCTACTGTGTCTACCATACTTTCAGTTTTAATATCATTTATAAATATTTTTAGTTTTGGCCTCTCATCTTCTATAACAGATTGCCAAAATACTTGTTTTCTGGTCTTCTAAATTTTCTGTTTTTATCTACTAAAGCTGCTCTGACTTTGACATCTGGGCCATTAATGGCTCTATCCGGAGCAATGCTATGTAATTGCTCTGCAGATAAGTTTCTCTTATTTTTCTTAAGTGATTAGTTGTAGCAGTGACTAGTTAATCTGCACTGAGCTCTGCTCATTCTGTACCCGCCTAAGAGCTCTGGATTCATGAATGAAACATGGGCGCACGCACACACACACGCACACACACACGCCTAATTTTTAATATGCCTAACTATCTCAATGTCTGAGTACTTCTAAACCTCCCTGCAGCTAGCACACACTCCCCTCCATATTCCTGAGTTAATATTTTCTAAATCTATTTTTTATCTTTGGTTCCCCAGACTCCGGGGTAGGGGTGGGGGAGTGGCCCCTGGGGCCAATTCGCCAGATTCTTACATGTCGGTGGCCATTTAATTCTGATCTCTTGCTCTTCTCCCTTTTGTTCTTTTGCCCATGCAATCTAAAAGTCCTGCCTCCATTTCCTGTATGACAGTGAAAGCCCGCTGCGGGCAGGGACCTTCAGCAACTGGCAGCACAGCTTCTGGGAGCTGAATTAAGACAAAGCATCAGAACTAATCCTCATCAATTAGTGATATATGGGTCCTACCTGATGCTTCCCCCCCCCCCCCATGTTTCTTCTTCTTAGCATACTTTGGCATTATTTTTTTTGTAGTCTACACTAGCCTGAAACTAACTAAAAATGTTCTCCAATTGTCTATGTAGCCAAGGATGGCTCTGAACTCTGACTCTTGCCTTCAGCATGCTGAGATGGGTTATGAACACACCTGTAGGTACTGCTGTGTTAAATGCTGAGCCAGCCCTCTAGCCCTACCATACTGCCTGGCACAGCAAGGGAAGCAGCAATAACTTTGGCAAGATTATTAAGGGAACAGCCAATGTTTCTCTGTCACCTAGATGCTCAGAATTTCCAAATTTCTTCCTGTAACTTACTCCCTTTCTCATGTCTTATTTCTGTATTTTCTCTTTTTTATTATTTTTATTCATACATTAATGATACATGTTAATCGGCTTCTCTTTGATATCCCCATGCCTACATATATCTTTCATTGGTTTTGGTGGTTTTAGCACAGGATCTTGTATTGCCCAGGTTTATCTTGAACTGTTGTGTGGATTCAAGTGGTCCTCTCATCTCAGCCTCCCAAATACCTAAGAATAGAGCTTACTCTACTATGTCCAGCTCAGGTTTTTGTTGTTACTGTTTTTGAGATCTTAAAGCTCTCTGGTAGCCTAAGCTAACCTTCTGACTCCCTATGTAGAAGAGGATGACTTTGAACTTCTAATCCAACTGCCCCTGCCAGGGATTACACTGGTATTACACCCAGCTTATTTGTTTTGTTTTGTTTTTTTAATGCTTTTTCCAAACACATGCATAGTAGGTAAGCTTTACTAATGGAGCTAACTTCCCCTCTGGCCCTGCATTTTCAGTATATACTAAAGAAGTAGTCTTCAGAATGAGATGGCCTAGGAGTTGAACTCAGTGGTAGAGAACTTCTGTAACATGTACACAGCCTGTGTTTGAGCTGTAGTACTTTAGGTATGAGATGATAATTAGATTATCATACTCATGTGAAAAGGAATGCTACATGCTATGATGACTCTGCTGATGATAGGAGTTGAGTCTGCCACAAACTCTAATGGTAGCTTTGTGTGGTTTAGATTAAAAAACAAAAAGCTTTCATAATATTCAACTTTCTAATCACTACAGCTGCTCTAAAGTTCCAGATCTTTTTTTTTAAAGATTTATTTATTTTATGTGTATGAGTACACTATAGCTGTACAGATGGCTGTGAACCATGAGCCATCATGTGGTTGTAGGAATTGAGCTCAGGACAGCCCCTCTCGCTCCTGCCAGCTCACTACCAACGTCTCACTCCAGCATAATTTACTGTAGCTGTCTTCAGGCCCACCAGAAGAGGGTGCCAGATCTCATTACAGATGGTTCTGAGCCACCATGTGGTTGCTGGGATTGGAACTCAGGACCTTCCGAAGAGCAGTCAGTGCTCTTACCCACTGAGCCATCTCACCAGCCCAGTTCCAGATCTTTAAATACTGTAGTCCCTATTTTTTTCCCCAAATACCCAATTATCATTTATATGTGGTTGGATAAGTAGGCCTATGTAAGTTGATATATATATATATATATATACACATACACATATACATATATCTATACATACATATGTGTGTATATATATATATGTGTGTGTGTGTGTGTGTGTGTGTGTATGTTAACTAAAATGACTTGAAATTTAAGATTATGGGTAGCCATTTCCAATCCTCTGTCATAAAACCTGTAATCTCAGTTCATACAGAAGTCACATGTGGAGGCTGCTTATAAAAGCACATCAATTTTAGCAGCCTTGAACGTCCCTACATTGATTGCTAGGTACAGAATACATGTACAGCTATCAAAAGTGATTTTGGTAGGAAGTAATGGGCCATTCTTGTGATCCTACCAATTGGAGACTAAAGCAAGAATGCTGAGTTCAAGACCACTCTAGGCCTTTTTTCTTTTTTTTGTCCCCCCCCAAAAGAAAAAGTGAAGCAAGGTAAATCAGTGGGTAAAGGTTCTTGTCATGCAAGCCTGACATCCTGAAATCAGTCTGCAGAACTACAATGAAAGAAGAGAACTAATTACTGAGAGCTACCCTCTGACTTCCACATGTGAGCCATGATATATACATGCTTCCCCCACCCAGTAATAAGTAAAACATTCAAAAAATGATTTTGAAATCCAGTAGCTGAGCATATATATTGTTTTTCCGTTTGAGTGTTTATTCAAGGTTGGAGTCATGACTTGACTCCTCACCAACTTTGAATAGTAAGAAGCTGGGCCCAGAGGAATCATGGTTTCTCATAGACGATAGCCTGGTGTTCCTGGAAATTAAACACAAAATTAGTTGATAACGAAATATGTGTTCTGAAGAAAGCTGTAGCAATTGCTATGCAATTTTGTTTATTTCTTAGGACTGGGTTTCCCTATGTTCTGGCTGTTCTGGAACTTACTCTGTATATTAGTCTGGCTTTGAACTCAGAAATCGACCTGCCTCTTTGCCTTCCAAGTTCTGGGATTAAAGGCATTCACTACAACTAATTCCTGGCTGATATCTGATTTTATGTTTTGTAGTATTAGCTATATGGAGCTGATAAAATTGCTTTTCCACCAGCCTTGGATTTCTTTCAATCCTTGACCTTATTCTAACTATGAAAAAGATAATACTTGTCTATAGGTATAGCAACATTAGTGACAGAGCCCGCATCTCATAGGCACTTAACAGTTTCTCTGTAAGGTGACTAACAAGGGAATTGGGACCATGAATTTAAAAACTAGCAAAACTCTGAAATATTGCCACTCTTGTTTGGGAAGTGTTGGGGTAGGAAGTTGTTGGTTTGGCACCAAACAAACCACTCAGAAACCAATTTGTTAAGCAAGGATGGTTTATTGAACACACACCACAAGACTTATCAATCAGGCATACAGTCCAGACTCAGTTAAACTGAGACCCTAGCCTGAAATTCACAAATCGGTGCCAACTTATTCCACCAGTCAGGATTTAGGAATTGGGGACTTCCTTAGGAACATGTCTTTATTGTACACTTAGCCTGTTCTCAATGGTTGGAGTATTTAACTGTGGCAGGAGACTTGCCTTGCCGAACATTCATGTCAGTCTTATCAGGCCAACCAGGATGTCAGTTGCCCACATACATCCCCCCTTTCTGCCAAGTAGGATGCCAATTCTCAGGGAGGTCTTGGGAACTTATTCTTTATTTACACAAGTCTTATTTCAAATGGCTTCTTATATTGGTGAAGGTGTCTCTCTTTCCTCTCTTCCCCTACCCCTCCTGTTCCAGTCCCCACCTACATTTATCTATAACTATTCTATTTTGATTTCTTAATGTGAAATTCGTCTGTACTCCCTATTACCTAAAATCTGTGGTCTGACAGATTGTAGCTTGGTTATCGTTGATAATTGCACACATAATTGAATACGTATCACGTGACTTGTTTTTTTACTATTAAGTTCTCCCCATCACTTTGCTGATGCTTCCTTTGAGGCTTTCCTTCCTCTTTGTCTTCCATTTTGGATGGTAGAGTGAGAAAATCATCTAGCAGCACAGTGGCTTCTATATTAGGAAGGGCTTACCCACAAGTCTGAGAAAAATGTCATTACTTAGATACTAAGGAAAGAAGTTCTTCCAGAGGACCAAGGATTAATTCCTAGCAACCATATCAAGCAGCTCAAAACTGGTTATAACGCCATCTCCAGGGACAGTTCCTTTTTTGGCTCTGTAAACAAAAACAAAAACAACAAAAAAAGGAAAAACAAGGTTAGTTACATGACAGTCATGTAAGTGCATGTTTGTGTTGGGTGTGAGAGAGAGAGACAGTAAAAGACAGTGAGAGATACAGAGATAAATAAAAATAAAATAAATCTTAAAAAAGATAAACAAGATTGGTAACATGAAAATCATGTAAATGGTTGGTTGTTTTGGGCTTAGGTAGATAGTAGAAACCAGATGGTGAACTAGTTTAATCAGCCAGTAAATGGGAGGTGAAAGATGTATGTGGAAAGTTTATAGAACTGTTAGAGAAGTTTTCCTCTGACAGAGGAATGGGATAAGTAAGACAAGACCAGAAATAAGACCAAATGGAATGAAAAGGATTTAATTTATTTGTTTTTATAAGCCACAAGCTTTTCACTAACATTTAAGTGGAAGTAAGAAGAAAGGATCCATTGAGGCAAACTATTGAGCATAAGGAGGAGACCTGAGTGAAGCTGTTAGGCAGAATGGAGGGATTTATTGAGGGGACGAGTGGAAAGCCTGGGAGTTTAGGTAGAGGTGATTGGTTTGTTCAGAGAGAAGCTAGAAACAGTGGGAGAAAAGTCTTTGGCTTTAGAGTAAATAAAGACTTTGCGTTTTGAGCCTCTGTCTATTGCTCTTTCAAATAGGAAATGAAATCCTGATCAAATATAAACTGGAATGGAACAAGGTTTGAGGAGTGGAGTTTTGCAGTTGATCAGTACAAGTAGTATTACTCCAGGTTGTGAATAAAATAG
Source organism: Montemys delectorum (assembly GCA_019843815.1). Taxonomy (NCBI): domain Eukaryota; kingdom Metazoa; phylum Chordata; class Mammalia; order Rodentia; family Muridae; genus Montemys; species Montemys delectorum. The sequence continues at coordinate 245 of JADRCD010170062.1, read as the reverse complement.
AAAATGTATCCTAATACTTTTCTTCTTTCTAATAATGACCAGTGCCTTTCTAAAGAAGCTGCATACTTTCAGGAAGTGTTAAAGCGTGTTTCAAAATTGACTGTGGGTCTGAAATAAGGAGTTTGGTGTAGAACATAAGCCAATGTTTTTTGAACTGAGGAATAGTTGTTTTTATTATGACATAAGCAAGCCTCTGATCTCATTAAGGATTTGATAACAAACCTTTTAAAAGTATTATTAAACAT
>JADRCD010170055.1:7500-15558 GCA_019843815.1 Montemys delectorum | reverse complement strand
TTCTTTCTTTCTTTCTTTCTTTCTTTCTTTCTTTCTTTCTTTCTTTCTTTCTTTCTTGAGCAGTTTTGCCCTTTCACATTTTCATACTTGTATGCTGTATGTTTTTATCCCTCCCCTTTGCTTCACTGCCTTTTTCCACCTTCCCATATCTCGAACAGCAACCCCCACACTACCTTTACTTTCTTTACTAGTTTCAGCTTTGTTAGTGTCCCACAGTTTGCCTGAGAACTTCTGTGTGATTCTGAGTGTGGAACTGATTCTCAAAGCCTGTTGGGGTCATCAGTGTGTGAAAGAACATGCTATGCCCCAGTGTAGGGGAATGTCAGGGTCAGGAAATGGGAGAGGATAGGTGGGTGAGCAGGAGGAGGGGGGAGGAAACAGGATTTTTGTTGTTGATGTTGTTTTTGTTATTTTCTTTTCTTTTTTCTTTTTTCTTTTTTTTTTTTTTGGAGGGGAAACTGTGAAAGAAGATATCATATGACATGTAAATAAAGAAAAAAATAATTAAAAAAGTGAAAAACAAAAGAACATGTTAGCATGCTTCCCTAACTTCTAGAAGTGGTCTGTCATCAATACTTGGTACTACCTGGTAGGGCCCTATAAGTTTACTCTACTTCCATAGATAACTCTTAGGGAGCCCAACCTCTGTGGAAACTATACCAGTACATACAGCTGTTGAGAATACATGTTCTGCTTAGAAAATGGCATCGCAAAAAACATCATCTTCTTTCTGGGATAGTCTACTCATAAGACAAATTTAGAAGTTCAGTCTTGATCTCTTAATTTCTCTGTTTTGATGTAATGGTAAACAGCTGGATCACGTGTTTGCAAAAGGCACAGGGTGCTCATAGAATATCTCTTTGCTGATGAGTATCACTAAAATCATATATAATCAAAGAGGAATTAGTGATGTGAGACAATAAAATAACCAATGGTTATTTAACTAACTCAGAAATAAGAAATATTCCCAAATTATTTATAACAGGTGATCTGTAGACTGAAAAGCTATAATCTTATATAAGTTTGAAATATTATTCTCATTTAAAATGTATGAAATCCTGTTAAATGAGAAACATTTGAAGTTTTATAAATTATCTGATACTTTTACTTGTAAAATTCTCATTGAGTCTGTTACTTTAAATAATTTTTACAAGTATAAAATTCCTAAGACCAAAATTATAGGTATTTTAATGGGTTCCTTTTAAACATAATTTAAATAAAACTTCTAGCAGTCATCATTCTAGTTATACATTTTGCAACTTATTTGGGGGTTAAAGTTCAATAGGTTAAAACCTGTAGAGTTTACCTATGCATCATGTGGGAGTGAAGCAGACCTCATAGAGCCTGCACAGGTTCAAGCCAGAGTAGGTCATAGTGCTGACATCAGAAAGTAGACATGGACTCTAACCTCTAACCAAGAGGCTATCTGCTAATAACATCTGATTGTGAAGAAAACAACCATTTCTCTCCAAACTCCCTGAGCATGTTAACCACTCTTCAGTGCAGGCCTTGTGCTCAAGGGTAGTTACCTAGCAAAGAACAACTCAATAGTATTGTTGTAGACTTTAGTCTCACATTTTTTTGGAGGAGGGGGTCACTGTTGTCTTATTGGTCTTTTGGTTGTATATTTTGGTTTCCATTTTTATGTTTATAGTTTTTATCGGTTTATAAGTTTGTGTGTGTGTCTTTCTTGTTGTTTGTTGTTATTTGGTTAGTTTGTGTGAGAGAGTCATAGACAGACAATCAGAGATACATGATAAATAGATAGATAGATAGATAGATAGATAGATAGATAGATAAATTGACAGAAATAGAAGAGTACAGACAGACAGACACAGAGAATAGAGTATCACCATCACCATTTACTCAGCATGAGTGAGTCGAGAAGTGGGAGGGGACATAGGAGAAATCATGGGTTGGGGAATAATCAGAATATATAGTTTGACTTTTTTTCAATAAAGAATAGAATAAAAATTACAGAATATTGGTGGGCATATTTGAAGTAATTTTTATCCTTCAAAACATACAGATTTAATATTTTTGCGCGTTATGCAATTATATACACTCCAATTTTTTTTTGAATGATCGCCACTTTATTTTTTTTTCTTTTTTCTTTTTTTAATTAGGTATTTTCTTTATTTACATGTACATTTTCCCTTTCCCAGGTTCCCCTCCAAAACAAACAAACAAACAAACAAACACAAGAACAAACCCCTTTTGCCTCCCCCTTCCCCATGCCTGTCACTCCACCCTCTCCCACTTATTGGCCCTGGCATTACCCTACACTGGGGCACAAAACCTTCACAAGGCCGAGGTCCTTTACTCCTATTGATGATCGAATTTGCAATCCTCTACTATATACATGCTGCCAGTACATTCAATCCCACCCTGTATAGTCCTTGATTGGTGCACACTCCAATTTTAAAATAATTTATTGAATGTGTGTCATATTAGCTTTAAAGCATAATAAAGTTATACCTTTAATAGGTTATATTGTATTATCTTAATCAATAATTTAATTCCAGAAAGTTTCATTAATTTTTGTCCTATAAATCAAAGAAATATTTCAAAAATATGTGACCTATTACAAACACTGTATTTGAAAACTGTATTTACTGTATTTTAAAATGCTTTGCATAGAACTTGATATTCTCAAATAAAGTTTTATATAACAAAGAAGTAAGTTGTTTTGTTTTTAATTTAGGAAAGTGTTATAAAAGACCACTTGAGACATTGGTTCATCAGTCATTCATTTAAGTATTTATAAATCACTATCACAGACTTGTTATGCAGCCACTGACTTTAAAGAACATTGGAAATGAGCTGAGGTCTTTCAAAATATAATTCAATTAAACCGCAAAAAAGTGTCATCAAATGATTCACACTATCATAGCAATTCAAATGCAATGAAGGATATAGCATGAGCTGTGAAAGATAAATTCACATGATAAATGATTGTAAAAACAAATAGATAAATGGACAGGATGGAGCAACCTGTTCTGGTTACTAGCGTGACTCTTAGGAACTTGGATGATAAGAGGCTTCTAGTTCATTGTTTGGGAACAGAAAATAAAATAAGTAAGCTGATAAGAAACCATAGTAAGACAGAAGCCTATCTCCTGAGGGGCCCTACCAGTGCCTGACAAATACAGAAGTGGAGGCTCTCAGTCATTTGACTGAGCACAGGGTCCCCATTGGAGGAGCTAAGGAAAGGACCCTAGGAGATGAAGGGGTTTGTAGCTCCATAGCAGGAACAACAATATGAACTAACTAGTACCCTCAGAGCTCCCAGGGACTAAACCATCATCCAAAGAGTACACATGATGGGACTCATGGCTCCAGCTGCATATGTAGCAAAGGATGGCCTAGTCGGTCATCAATGGGAGGGCCTTGGTCCTGTGAGGGTTCTATGTCTCAGTATAGGGGAATGCCAGGGCCAGGAATCGGGCAAGGGTGGGTTGGTGAGCAAGTGGAGGAGGGAGAGAATCGGAAGTTTTCAGAGGGGAAATGAGAAAAGGGGATAACATTTGAAATATAAATAAAGAAAATATCTAATAAAAGGACGTTTAAAGAGAGAGAGAGAGAGAGAGAGAGAGAGAGAGAGAGAGAGAGAGAGAGAGAGAGAGAAAGAAACCATGCTAAAAGCTGGCAAGAATTCCAAAGCAAACAAAACTGGAGTAGAACACGAAGAAATCCTTGTGGGGGGAATTTATAAATGTGTGAGGAGAATATTTTTGGGAAAGGTTAGTAAAGGTCAAAGAGTTCAGAAGGACCAACTGTGAAAGGACATTCATTGGAAATAATAAGTGTAGGTGTCCTGAAGTGGGAACAGGTTAAACTTGTTAACAAAGTACAACATACTGCAGAAAGTGGCAGGAGAGGGTGCCTATTTCCCAGGGACTATATTTTGAAAGGCATGCAATGAGAGTAACTGAAAAAAACCATGGGTACATTTTATTTTTAAAAAGATACTTTTAGCTATATGTGGAATACTCTTCCGTAGGGAATAGTTAATACAAGAAAACCTTCAGAGTTGTTTCAGGGATACAGAAAACAGAGAGAGAATGATTTTGAAACTAGGATCAAAAGATTTGCTGAGGCACAAAAGTCAAAGATGCGTCTATTAGTGTTCCTTTCCAGGCACAGACACTAAAGTGATGCTTAGTTTATTTGTAGAGTAAATATACTATTTTAAGAAACATTCCAGCTTTTAACATCATGAGAGAACAGAAACATCACTTGAAGTTGTAGGATATACAAATTTCTTCCCTTAAATGTTATATCAACTCACTTCCTATGCACTGGGAACTGCCTCAGAAGGTCCATGAGAATCTTTGGAGGCCTTTCTAATATGTAATGTTCAGTTGCAGAGCATTATGGGGGTTGTAGTTTCAAAGTTACCCATAGAGAATTATTCTATGGTATTAAAAGGCTTGCAAAATTCCTTTCAGTTCTCACAAAAGTCATTTGCTCCAGGCAAGTGATTGGATGAAATTCTGCATATATATCAGAAGGTGAGACCAATGATATTTTTAAATTTTAGTATATAACACTACAGCTGGCCTCTTTTCTTCCCCTTCCATAAAATACCTAGGCATAGCAGTGAGGAATTGTGTAACAGTGAAACTACTAGCAATTAAATAATCAGTACACATTGGGTATAATTGTGAGTGCTAACAGCGATTTTTCAGTAAATTTTTCAGTAGACACAACATATACTCCAAGAAATCACCCACAGAGACTCTGCCCTGAGGCACATTACAATATAGTCTTTATATGCACAGCTATTTAGGGAGGATTTATAAACATATTTAAGATTATTGTGTTTCAATTATGAATTGTTGGTTTATGTTTAGATAAGCAAAGAGAATTTTTTTTTAAAGCCAAAACCAAAGCAAATACATCTTTAAATAGAAAGTACAGAGATTAATGTCAATCAAAAGTTTCGTCCCCACTAAACAGGTGAAGGGTTTGTCACCAAGACAGAGGTGATGATCTTCCCCTCATGGCAAGTTCAGCCATGAGGGGAAGATCAAGTTCTAGTGTTTTCTGATGTGGTAATTGTACACTTAATCCTTTCCATAAATCATAGAATCTTTTGCTTCTGAATATATGTATCATGACTCTCTGAATTGCTTACTGGTTATTTCTCTTGGCAACTTGAACCTGAACATTAAATACCACCGACAACAACTGTCAAAAGCAAAAATGAAAATGACAAAAAAAAGAAAAAGAAAAAGAAAAGAAAAGAAAAAAAAACCATTTTATGTATTTAGTTTTCATTATAGAACTGATTGTAGTTGAAAAAATATGTACCTGTCAAGATTTCAACATCTCGCTTGGGATGCAAGCAACACTGTTGTGATTTCAAACCTGGGTGACAAATTCATGTTTCAGTAGTAAAGACAAATCAAGGGTTTTCCCACACTCCCTCTTTCTTAATTCCTTTTTTCTTTCTGGCTTTGACAGTCACATATAACAATTTGAGACCTAAGTGGTACTTTGATGCACTGTTCCATTATTAAGAGGCACAGTCACTATAGAACAGATAAAGGCCTGTACTTAAGGCACTGTGTATTAAACAGCATTGTACCATAGAGAAAGCAAGTGGCCAAAAAAAATTCTGAAATGTTTTTTAAATAATTAAAAAATATTTCTGAACCTTAAAAGCATATAATTTAAAATAATCTTGGGTAATAAATTGTAAACTAGGAAAAAAATCTAGCAATATTTTGAAGTTAATAGGAATCACTTAAACACATTGACTCACATCACAAATCAATAACTACTAATTTCAGATATGTATGCTTGATGGAAAGAAAGATAGAGAAGGAAAGAAGGAAGCAAGAGAAGAAAGAAAAAAGGAAAGAGAAAGACGGAAGTATGCACTATAAATCCATAAAGCTTTTAAATTAAAAGAAAATGAATGTTTATTGTACAACAGCATTTTTTTACCATATTCATAGAAGCATATTCTGAGAGAATTTCTTTAAACCTAAAGTATAAGAGTTTTCACAAAAGTAATATTGACTTAAAGTACTTAAATTAATTCTTTTGTCAATACCTCTACAGCAAATCAATACCTCTAGAATTAAACAACAGCTTTTGCCAGAGGGCAGCTAATCTGGGTAATTTTTAGTTACAGCTCATTAATCAATCCATCACTACTGGGAAAACAGGAAAGCGAAGCAACAAGAATTCTATAATAATGTCAGGAAAGAGAAGTTTAATATATCTATAGCCACTTATCGTGATCTAGGAAACAAACCATTGAAAAGCTAAACTGTAACTCCTTACTGTATTTCAGTGAGCAAAATCAAATAACAACTTTCATAAAATCTACCAAAAAATACAGGGTTAGAGCATTCTAGAACATGACCCCACAGTATGAATTTTCTTTGTGATTATTCAAGGTAAAGAAATTAGTGCCCAAAAATGGATTGTTTTATGTTCATTAAAAAAATGACAAAAATTGAACAGTCTAGAAATCTATAGAATTTGGATGTTTTCATTCTCTCGTTTGATTGCTGATGGGCATGTGAGGATGTAGATTTTAAGCTCTATGTTCAATACTCCAAATTATGTTCTTTTCTTCAATATTTTCAGCATTAGATACACAAAACTGAATTATTTTCTCTTCTTTAATGTTTAATCCCACAACATAAAACAAAACAAGACAACCTGGAAGAATAAGGAGACACCTTCTATACCCTTTAGTGTGATGATCTCCTGCTGTAGCTCTGTGAGAAACAGCCAAAAGTAAGTATAATCTTTCTGTTGTACTTAGACTGAGGTTTTTTTGGAAAAGGAGCAATTTCATCAGTTTCTCACTTTACACTCTGAAACGCCAAAGGAGTTCTTAAAAGAGAGAGAAAAAAGTAATTATGAGAAATAAAATAAAAATTTTCTTTGTTACAATTCCTAGCCCTTAGCTGATTGCAGTAAATTATAAATTATGCAGTCAATGTAGGCCAACAAAAGAAGACGTCTTCAAACCTCAGTCAAAGGTAATTACTTAAGTCGGCTGAATGTTCCCTTTTCATAGAGTGTGATCTCTGTCTGACAGCTCACACTGACAGATGACCTTCTCTGCAACGTTCTTATCCTTCGGATCATGAGCAGTGTGCCTCTCTTCCTGAATATCTCTATATATTTGTGACACTAAGCTTTCAAATACAGCTATTGACAAATCAGAACATCAGTCTAAGCGCTGGTCTTCCCATCACTCACAATAAAGTAGCTATCACTTGCGGTGGTGTAGAGCAAGCACATCTCTGAAAAATGAGTTCTCACCAAGTGCTAATTTGACACAGCTCGCTTGCCTTTCCATAATTGCTCTGTCATTGTCAGTTGGCAGTTCGGGCTCATTCCTGGAAGCTGTGCTGTACAATTGGATACAATTACTCCCATTTACCACCACTATTATGCCACTGATGTTGCCCAGTCCGCATATTGACATGCCTCATTAAACCTGGATGCGGGCCATTAATGAACATTGTTAGCATTTCTCTTAAACTTTTTTGCCTCTAATAAACAGTCAGTGTTCCATGAAGGAGCACTGCCATCCTTGTGATATGATATTTATTATCTTATGGGGGAAGGGGGACCCTGCAAACGGAAAGTCTCCAGATGCTGAGAGAGACAGATACACAGATAGATCAGTGGAGAATGGCAATGATCAGCAGGGCCTTTCTCCATCAGGAGCTTCCTACCATTAACCCAGTGACCTCTTCTATTCCAAAAGAAGACAAGTAGGATAAACACCAACACCCTGGAGGTGCCAGGCTACAGAAGGCTTCCCAAGGTTGCACCATTGCCAACACCTCTCCCTAGCCCTCTCCCACCCCCAGGTGGTGCTATGTGCCATGATGAAGATAATTTTGCCCTGGATCTTCAATCCATTATGTCCAGCCAACTTCAACGCACATTTCTATTCAGAGATAATTATGTGTTGATCAGAGAAGTCAGTGGCTGTCATCCATATAGCAGGCACACCTGCAGTGTGACATAGGTGGTAACGATGGCATGCTCTTGAGCTGTCATGACATGGACAGGGAC
>JADRCD010170055.1:0-2500 GCA_019843815.1 Montemys delectorum | reverse complement strand
AGCTTGCTTGAGGGACAGGTGGGGAACCAATACAATTGGAAATGAAATGAAGTGAAACTGAAGAAGAAGGCAATTGGAGCTGTAGCCATGTATTCTCCTCAGAGGGTAGTATTTGGTTATCGGTTACTATTTGTATAATTTTTGAGGAGGGTGAGATTTTAAATAAGGATTTATATAGCTCAGGCTGGCCTCGGTCTCCTTATTTTGTGACGATGGTTCTGAACTTCTGATCCCCCGCCTATGGTTCCTGGGTGCTAGGCTTACAGGCACACACTTTCTGGTTTTTCTGTAATCTTTTAGCCACACTCAGACCATGGTCTTATTATTTCTATTAAGAGCATGAATTGGAAAGAGGCAGCTCTGATCTTTGCCTGGATTCTAGAAGAACACTAATGTAGGCGAAATCCGACAAGTTTTCTCGTTCTGACTAGACTAAGCTGGCATAAAAGTATGCACCAATTTGTTCAGCATTACTGTGTAACCCACATTGCTAAACAATATGAAATGATCAGCAATGGTTTGTGAATCTGTATTTTCCTTCAGAGACTAATCTAGCTAGCAGAGTTAAAAGACATTTGAGACTAATTTTGCATAATGTCTGTTTTCTTATAACATATTGAGCAGAAAATTTCTGTGAAGCGAGAAAAATGTTAACAAACACACTATGTCTATTGCTCTCCCAATACACATTTCTTACTTCTATGAAAGAAATATATTTGGCCTACTGTACTAAGTGGTTTGAATTTTGCCAATGTATTGGCTTCCATATTGCATGTGGTTAATATTCATTATAAAATAGCGGTTCCAGTGTTATCCTAATAGTGATAATGAAATATTCACACATTTTTATTTAATATACACATAGGCATTTTGATCTATTCTTAAATGAGCATTATTAGTTCCCTGTGACTTGCAATAGTTCTCATATGTTATGTTGCCGTTTTTTTTTTAAATTTAGTTCAGTGTGAGGACGTGTACTAAGGTTCATGTAGTGAGGTTAAAGGCAACCTGTGGGAGTTGGTTCTTTCCTTCTCCAGTGCAGGTACCCAGCCTGAGCACAGGCGGGGAGGCTTGGTGACTGGTTCTTTTATACATTGAGCCCTCCATCTACAAAAAGTGACCTCTGATTGGGCAGCAGTCAGGCAAAACTTGTTCCTCTTTGCCCTAGCACTGGGGATTAAAGCTCAGGCTTCCTATACGTGAAGCACTCTAACAATAAGCTCTATTTGTTGCCATCTTTTAGAGTCCTTTAAATATTTAAACCTTTGTGGCAGTGAATACTCAAAACCATAAAAAAATAACAAAATAGAAAATTCTTAAGAGCATATGGATGTACCATATAATGGAAAAACTGAGTGACTTAGATGTCACAATTACAGAGGAATATGGTGTTTTGTTTGTCATTACTTGCCAGTCATACTTTCCTCTAAATTACAAATTAAAAAGACGATTTGGCATACCAATTAGATGTCTTCTCATTCATTGACTGGAGGGAGTTTTGTGGAAGGCTTGGGGGAAGGACTGAGGAACCTGAAAGGAGATGAACAGAGCCAACTAACCTAGATCCGTTGGGGCTCCCCGACACTGACCCACCAACCAAAGAGCAAGCATTGGCTGGACCTAGGTCCCTGAACATAAATAGCAGATGTACAGTTTGGTCTTCATGTGAGTCCACCAATAATTGCATCAGGGACTTGTTCCTGAATCTCTTGTCTGCCTGCCTGTGGATGACACTCTGTAACTGGGCCACCTTATCTGGCCTCAGTAGGAGAGGATGCACCTAGTCCTACCATTACTTGATGTGTCAGGCTTAGGTAATATCCATGGAATGCCTCCCCTTTCTCAGAGAAGGGGAGGTAAGTTGGGAGAGGGGCTATATGAGGAGGTACAGGGAGGAGTGGGAGTGTGATCAGGTTGTAAAGTGAATAAATAAATAATTTAATGAAAAAAACACTTTTGTCATCTGTTTGACTTACTTCAAATAAAAAGCATGAAGAAGAAATTTCTATTCCTTACGTATTTCTTATTTCTGCCAAGTTATGGGCAACTACATACTATTCATTTTCTGGCAGGAATTTAATTTGATCTTATCACTTCCTACAAAAATGATACTAAAATATATACCTGATCTAAATATGTTTTGAAGAGATTTCAGGGTGCTCTTCCTAAAGCCTCATGACCAGATTTATGGGACTCACTTGAAAGAGCAGAACCTATCCCTGCAAGTTGTCCTGTGACTTCCGTGTGCACCCCTGAGTACAGTAAATAAATACATGTAATGAAAATACTAACATGACATCTACAATACTGGTAGTAAGAGGCACGGTAGGCCAAATGCTAACAATAGACATTTCCTAATCTGTTACATATTTACATAAGAAAACAAAAACTCCTTCAGTATTTTAAACTACTAGTGAAACAAGTAGCGTACATAGGACTGGAGAAATGAATGTGCAGGAAAAGGCACTTGCCTCCAAGCTTGCTTATTTTTACACACACA
>JADRCD010170054.1:12628-25155 GCA_019843815.1 Montemys delectorum | reverse complement strand
AGAAGAGAAGAAGAAGAAGAAGAAGAAGAAGAAGAAGAAGAAGAAGAAGAAGAAGAAGAAGAAGAAGAAGAAGAAGAAACAAGGATCCAAGAGAACTTGCCCCTTCACACCTTTGAGGGTGGTTGGTGGTCCTTTGTCTCCCCAAGCTTTAGAATCATTGATACTCAGCAGCTGGGTCAGGTCTTTTTAGGCATTCATGCAAGGTGAACTCCTGAGCTAAGTATCCAGTGACTTCATTCTGAAATTCTCCATGGACCCAAGACCTAGGATGGGTTTGCCATCGATGGCTAAGCACACAGCAACATTTATGTCATTGGATAAGTCTACCGCAGCACTTGAGTTTAAAGTTTATGATGAAAACTAGAATCAGTACCAAGGTGATTCTTAGTGCTTGCCCCTGACATTGCCTAACCAAGAACACTGGGGATAAAGGAGATTTTAAGCTTTTTCTTTTGCTTGCTTGTCTTGCTTCCCAGATTTCAAGCTGGATTGATTGTCTTGGGAACACCAGTACTGGGGGTGGGTGGAACAGATTCCAATCTGAAGGGTGGGAGCAATAAGAAAAGAAAAATGTCTTTGTTTCCAAGATTCTGTTTTTAGATCATTAACTTGATGACTTTAGAAAGGGCAGAGACTAAAAATACTGACATATCAGTACATTCAATCTTAAATTGATTATTTTTCAAGGCTTTCCATATCACACTAAGAATGAACTCAATTTCCATTCAGAAACATCTGACAAAAAAAATTCATACCTTACAAATCATATAATGGCAGGGAACAGAAAGCCCGTCACATCCATCAGAAAGAGAAGCAAAGCTCAAGACTTCCCCAGAAAACAGATCACTTTTTTTCTCTAATTACTTTTATTTTTTAACAGTCCAGTTGTTACCCTCCTCCCAGTCCCCTCTCCCACAGTTCCTCATCCCGTTCTTCCCCATCCCTGTCTTTAAGAGGACTTTTTAAAGCTATTCCCTAAGGCCTTTGAGTTCTATCTACCTAGTGTCATATTAACAGTAGTTCATCTCTCTGAATCTGTGATGTCATTTCATGATGGCAGAATAGCTAGTTCTTCAAGCAGCTCACAAACTGCATTCATTTTGCCTGTTTCACCTTCTTGTGTATGGACTCAGTTCTGCCTCTCACAGTAAACTCAGTAAAACATTTATTTTTCATTTTTTAGAAGTTGCTCATGTAAGGTGTTCTCCCCACCCCCCAGCCTCTGAGTCTGCTTCTGATATTTGCTCCTAGGACAGTCCATTTATTTATTGCCTCAGATAATAGCCCTTTGATTAGCAATTTTTAATCTGAAATAAAGGATTTATCCTCTCATCTGAGTAAAGAGAAAGACAAACTCACGTAGTTTATTTGTAATCTTTGGCCCTCTGCCATTTTGGTAGCTAAGGAAAAAAAATGTGTATGTTACAGTCAACACACATTTGTTGCATTACTGTTAGGAGTATACCATCTGCATTTGTCTGTGTACTCAAGAAAATTATATATTGTTCACCTGGGTAGCAATTTGTGTTCTGGCAAATCTTTATTTGCTCTCGGGGGAACCTATTTAATATAATTACATTTAAATGATATTTGTGGTGGTGGATTAAGGAAAAAGGAACCGTCATTTAATATGCTTTAGGATTTTATGGGTCTTGTATTTCTTGGCTTGGTTTTCAAAATACACGTAACCACATTTTTAAAGCGTGGTCCTTAGATACATTCAGTCACTTATTAAAATGCTGTACCAACGGGGTTGGAATTAAAATCTCACATCCATCTGCTGAAACAATGAAGGATTGAATCTTTATCTTCACAAATATTTTCTTAGATAATTGTGTGGTCTAAAAGTTTACATGACTGAAATATGTTGTTCGTGATTTATTTGGCTAGAGATTTGGCTCCCCGCCAGCCCCACAGGAGAAGCAGGGTCGGTTGGTTTCTAGAGGAATTAACACACTTCACTTTCGAGCTTCCTCATGGTCTTGGCTGTGGGCTTGATGTTTTTCTTTCAGCAAATGCAGTAGAACTTTCTCTTTCTTTGTTGCCTGTCAATGTGGGACAGTTGGATTATTTAACTGACGGCTCCAGGCAGCGTCTGGGCTGCCATGTGCCCTGCGCCAGGTCTATTTTGTATGTATGTTGCTGTTTCACTTCTATGGTTATCTGTCGGCTTTTAATTCATTCTAAAATAAGCAGCCCCAGAGAGCGGTGCACCCACGGTGAAATAAACAAATGGCTTAATTATGTATAAAATGTACTTGAGGCCAGTTACATTGACATATGATAACATCGCAGATTTTGGACACATTTGGAGCTGAAGACAGAATTAGGTTAGGTCAGCAGCTGGAATGATTGGTGGATTCATGTCTGAACAATTAATTTTGCTTGCAAAGAGAAAAATACTTAATAATAACACTATAAAAGACTAGTTCCCCACCCTCGAACTTCAAGGGGAGAACACTCTAAAATGATGAGTTGATCCTAGTAAAGGCAAGATACTTCATATAATGAGCAGACTATTTCCAAAGTCCTTTCTCTCTTAAGAATGATGTCGTCTTTATCAGGCCTATTTCTCCAATCAAAGCACCCAGTAGTTCCTCCTTCTCATTTCTCCCTCTGCACACATGAAAGTGCACACAAGAAGATTCCGACTCATCATTCTGTTCCTAAGATTTTATTAGCAAAACACATTAATGAAACCATAGTCCAAGAGCTAAGCATTCTCACCTAATCCATAGGGCGAAACTATCAGGTCAGATCTGTGCACGGGAAGATATTGGGACAATGATCAAAATGCAGTGGATTCTCTCACCTCTTTGGACTTGAGGCCCCAACCCTGTTGAATGAAGTGATTCATAGGTAATACTTGTAATCCCTTCCCACTTTAAGTGGACTTTGAATCTTATTTATTTTCTAACCACTTTCATTGCTATGTACATATATCTCTAGTTCCATATAGTCTTTGCGTATAATCTATATAGTACATCCCTTTGTTTTCAGGGTACATCCAAAATTTCCTAAGTTGTGGTCATGAAGCATGAACCGCACCAAGTATGAAATTCCTCAGTGTTTTTCCATCTCCTGCCATGAAGATTCCTAGTCCCAGAGAAGTCAAATGACCTGCCTGAAGTCACATAGGGGCACAAGCCACACCCATTGCCTGAGGTGAGAGGCTTTCTGATAACCATCTGCACTACAGTTACAGTTACTTCTTAGGATTGTGGTATGTCGCCACAAACCCAGTTGGAGGTAAGTTGAAATTGCTTTGATCAGACCTAGCCTTGCCTATATCAGAGTCATCAGCCAATTGACCTTAAAAGTGTTACAGCCGGGGCTACACAGAGAAACTCAGTCTTGAAAAACCAAAAAAAAAAAAAAAAAAAAAAAAAAAAAAAAAAAAAAAAAAAAAAAAGAAAGAAAGAAAGAAAGAAAAAAAAAGTGTTCAGAACACTCACATTACTCCACAGTCACAGAAAAATGTCTATCAGAAATTCTACTTTGTAAGTAAGTATGTCCTCATTTGTTTCCCATTGCTGTGATAGAGACCACTATAAAAGCAACTTGGAGAGAATAGGGTTTGTTTCGTCTGAGAGCTTGTAATTTATCACTGGGGGAAAACAGAGCTGGAACCTAAAGATAAGAGCAGAGGCAGGTGCCCTGATAGAAGGTTACTCATTGGCTTGCTCCTCATCGCTTGCTCAGCCTGCTTTCTTATAGAACCCAGGACCACCAGCCCAGCAGTGGCACCACCCACAGTGGGCTGGGCCTTACCACATCTGTAATTAACCAAGAAACAGCACCTTGATTTGTTAGGGTATTTTTAAAACCTTACAGGTACTTTATACATGCATTCTGACATCCAGCTTGGTGCTCTTATGAGATTGCTTATGTTGATGAACATGTGTGACGCTGAGACTCTAGGTGTTTCTGTGCTTTTTCTGCGGCTCTTTTCCTTCTGGTTGTTTTGCCCTATATTCTGGTTTGTTGTTGTTTTATCTTATTTTATTTTATTGTTATTCTTTAGATGTCTGTTTTCTAACAAGAGACAGAAAGGGTGTGGATTTGGGTAGGTGGGGAGGCTCTAAGGAGAGCTGGAGGAGAACTTTAATTAGAATATGTTGTGTGTAGTCTACTATTTTACTGGAAACCTATTTCCAATAAAAGAAAAATAGAAAAAGATTTGTTTTAAAAAAAAACAGGAAAAGAATAAACTAAACTGCTCCTCTGCTTGCCTCTGGGCCAGTGTGAGGACTGTTTCCCTAATGGTCAGTGTGAGGGACTGTTTGTTTCCCTAATGGAGACTTCTTTTTTTCCAGATGACCCTAGCTTGTTTCAAGATGAGGAAAACTAACCAGTACTGTACTTCCTGAAAAAGCTATGTACTTTTTAAATGCCATATTGGACAGCCATATAAATTTCTTTTCCCATCATCCACAATCTCAAGTCCAACCATTGAAGGATATTGGACAATTTCACTTGGCAAGCAAGTGATACTAAAAGTGGGCTCCGTTGGCTCTCAGTATCGTTTTTAAGAATTTTTATGGGGAGATGGAGAGTGCAAAAGAAAGGGGTTCAAAACATACACACACACACACACACACACACACACACACACACACACACACATACACACACACATGCACACAGATGTGCATGCACCCATGCACACACACAGACACAAACACATACACACATACAGTTGCGGGGAAGTGACAGGGAGAGAGAGCTGCTTGCATTGGAGACAATGGGAAGATTCTTCCTCATTGGTGGGAAAAGCCTCATCCTTGGAGACTTGACTAGTTCCTGATATGGCTTCCCTTCCACGACTATGTCCTCGCTGTGAAATCAATGGCCAGGAAATGAAGGCCATGCCAAAGAGTTACTGAAAATTCCATGGTGAGATGCCATGTCCCTGAATCTGTGGAGTGAGGTAAATCTCCATATGAGAATCCTGGGCTGCCTTGTCATTTTTCATTAAGCCATTAATTTGTTGGCCCGAGATGACAGGCGCATGACATATCCAAATAATTTTTCTGTCAAATATATTCAGACAAAGAGCAGAAATGAGGTACAAGAAAGCGAGGCTGGGAGAAGTGGTATTCTTCCCGTCGAATGGAAGAGAACATGTTCTCTCTGTTTTGAATTTAAGGATCTGAAATTGTGGCTCTTCCCTCTGGAAGCTGAGAAGTTCTCAGGCTTGAAATGATGCTGATGCTGTTTAATGTAAAGAAGAAGCAGGTGGCCAGAGAACACAATTAAAGTCACCAGAAGCCAATGAGAGACTTGTGGTCTCTCTCATAGGCATGTGAGTGGAAAAATATTTGCTGAGGTTTGACAAGATGAAGTTTGGTGTGAAGAGTGTCTCTGTGCCTGGAATGTTACATATTCACTTCTGCTCTCAGTGTCCCAAGCAATCCATCCTATGAATTAGTGTCATCCAACTAAGAAGGTCAAAGACAGGGGAGAAATGGCAGGGTCCTAGAAGTGTGTGAGTTGCTAGAAGTCAGACGGAACTTAGTAATACATCAACAAAAATGAACATGGCAACGTTGTGTGGACTGAGCAGGGCTGGATGTGTCTCTGTGGAAAGAGCTCAAGTCTTTGAAGAATCCACTCTGTTTACTTTTCCTTCCTTTCCTTTCCCCCTCACTTTCCTTCCTTCCCCCTTCTCTTTCTTGCTCTACCCTTCCTTCTCCACTTCTCTCCATTCCTCTCTCCTCCTCTCTTCCTACCTCACACTTTATCCTTCAGCACTTTATCTCTCCCTCTCCCTTCTAGCCCAACCACTCTGCCTGTTCAGATCAAATGATCCTAGAGAAGTTGCCTTAGTCATCTCTAAGCTTCAGAATCTTCTTCTATAAAATGAAAAATTTGAAAGGTTCCTGTCTTACAGAACTGCTGTGCAAACATGGACAGGTTTATTGTGGGTACCTTCTGGGTGTCAGACATGGTTAGGAGCAACAGCTGCTGCTAGGAGACACCAGACCTCATCTCATGGCTAGGAAGACCCCAGAGGTCATTGCTGCATCATGGAGCTTTCTGGGGTTAGCCTTGTCTGTTGGATCGTGTGCACATATTCAGATCTTAGGTCTGAAGAGTAGTTGTTGGACACAAGAAAGAACAATGATGTCTTTTTCAGCTTCTGATTCAGAGGTTGACATTTCAAAGGATGACAAATGTCCACCCACAGCTACTGACTTGCCTGTTGGGAACCTGCCTGGACTACATTTAATTCTTGGTAAACGCTCTCCAGTAAATAGCTCCATTTGTAGCCGCTGAAACCAGACTTACAGAGATTTAGAAACCCAAACAGTTTCACACTGTTGCTAATTCCAGAATTACCTTAAATGAGTTGTTTGGATGGGAGCTGTGCTATTGTGCCAAGCGCATGGACAGGACCATACATCTCTTAGCAGAACAAAGAAACAAATTGTCACCTGGTGCTCCACCATCTCCAGAGCTTTGGTGGAAGTAAGACCTGAAGTGTCTGAAGAGGGAGGCAGTTCATATGCAGCATAGTCTATAAAATGCACAATTTGTTTCTATATATTCATTTGCATCTGCTGCACACACAGCTGTTAAATATATTCCCCGAGAACAGAAACATGACCCATTTCCATAATTTTTGAATTATAGAAATATTTAGTAAAACTGAAAATATAGCAAGCTTTTAGAGGCCGTTATACTGATTGAAGGGCCCTGACAACTTCTCCTAGCTCACAGTCATGGAAAACAGATGTGCAGATCTCCTTAAGGGAGCAGAGATGTGAGACCATGGTGGGGACCAGAGAGAGACAGATGTCTTCTTTGTGATTTCAGAAGTCTCTACTGCAGGGATAGAGGGACTGACTTCCAGTTCAATTCAAGTCATCAATAGGGCCCCATGTGGGGTAGGCAGCCCCGACAACACGCTTTTCCCCTTCAAACTCTGACAGATGCAGCTGGGCCATGCTCAGAAAGCATCTTCCCTGCATAGGGCCAGGATGGGGATGCTTCCAGGATCAGCATTCAGGAATGTGATTCTTTTTTCAGCAAGCTTTCTGTACTGTGTCACATTTATGAAAAGAAACACATTTTCCTAATTTGTTGTCTTTGTAAAAAAGACAGGCAAAATGACAAAGAGAAAGACCACATCCACATGGTCTAGTCAGAAGCCAGAAGGTTTGTTTGAGAACTGGGCCCACCATGGACTGGCTGCGTAGACCTCAGGCATGTAGGACTTTATTATCCTGAGCTCTGCCAACCACATGGGATTGTGCTAGTTTAATCGAAACTCAAAGCAATGTGCAACTGTCATGGGCTATTCATATATGGAAATGTATCTTGTTACAACTTCTCTTAAAATTCATTTTATTCAGCAAACATGCAGAAAACACAAAGAAGGTCAACATACCGATTACCAGAAAGATAGGCAATCCTGGGCCATGCACAGTAAAGATGACCTAGGGAGTCACAATCTTCTTTTACTCCATCTTGACATATTCATAGGAAACCAGCGTGAGGACTGGCTAAGGCATGGGCCCACGTGGAAAGGAAAGGAAGCACCAGTTAAACCTGAGTCTGGAAAGCAGTGACTGAGCAGCAGAAGCTTAAAGCTACATGAACAATAGCAGGCGCAGGGCAAACCTGGGAATTTACAAAACCTGTTTTTGCAGAGGCCTCCAAAGCCTTAAGAACTGGTGGCCCATGGCTCTGGCTATGTGGTTGAGAACCCCCAAAATATGGAGGGTTGATTGTGTGGTTATTTAAAATCGATTGACCTCCATCCCTTTTTCATGAGTTAGGGCACATGTTTTATCCTGAGTCTAACCAATTCCAGATGTATAAACCTACAGAGACTGACATTAAAGGCTCCCCAGTAAATGACCCAGCTACATCCATTTCACTAGCATTGACTGACTGAAGTACAGGAGACTGAACCAAAAGACTTATGCATGTTAATATGCTCACATGGTGCCGGAGACTTTGGTAATGAGGCAGTGTATGCATGTATGTGTGTGTGGGGGGGTTGTTGTTGTTTTGTGTGTGTGTGTGTGTGTGTGTGTGTGTGTGTGGTTGAGAATAAAAGGAAGAAGAAGCCAAGAGACAGAAAGAGAAAGGAAGAAAAGAAAAAAATATTCTTATGCTACCTGGAATTTACATTCAAAAAAAGTGAAATAGACCATTAAAAATGTGTAGTAGATATCAAGATTGAGAGAAGTCCATGTCTATTGGTATAAACTTGAATATTTAGAGGGGTAATTTGATAATATGACTATTTAGCAAAATAACAATAGTATTCCATACCCATGAGTTGTTGACCAGGATTATAGTACCAGGCATGAAATTCTGTCTTCTAGAGTATCCCCCAAATCTGATCAGAATGGGATTAGTTACCCCACACAGTTGTGCCACTATGCATCCATCAGTGGGTACACTTCACCTCATAGATTGGTATTGCAGGACTTAGGACACAGTGCTGGGTAAGAGCACTTATATCTTTTCTCTCAGCAGCCTTCATACCCCCTTCTGATACTATGGAGCCAGTTACTGTAGAGGACGTTTCCTGGTGAGTTGGAGACTGGTGTTTCTGTGTTCTATAGCCAGTGTGTGGTGTTTTCAGCAATAGGGCCTTAGCATGTAATTATACTGGGTTACCAAGAACGAGGACAATATCCTCCATACCTTTGAGGCTTCCCTAACCAATGACTTGTAGGTTGAAAGCCTATGCTTTTCATTGATTTTCATTAATTGAATCTTCTGGGAGTAGCATTGTCTACTAATGTAAGATAATGTAAGATACTGTGTAAACTAGATCACTAACCATGGCTTCCTATAAGGCATTTTCATGCAGCATTAGTTTTAGTTAAGTGAGCAACTGCCTCCTTTCCCTCCTGTCCCCTTACTGAGGAGCTGCTGACAGTTGATGGCTGCTAGTGGAGGGAAGACCATCCCTTTTTGAATGTGTGGCTAATTTCCCATGTTCCAGTGGATGACTCTACACTCATTAACAAATAGGGAGAAAATAACTGGGCTTAGTAGACCATTAAAAACCAACCAACCAACCAACCAACCAACCAACCAACCAACCAAGACATGAAGTTGAGAATGGCCCATGTTGGAGGATGCTTGGAGAAGTTTGTGGGGAAATAAGGGTGGTGATGGATATGATCATGTTTTATTGTATAAGTGTACAAAGTTCTCAAGAATAAAGGAAATTAAAATAAAATGTAGTGAATATAACACATGGTCATAAGTACTGTAGAGAAGAATAATTTAAGGAAGGGGAGAGTAAGCACATAGATTAGGAAGAGAGTTGAACAGTTCAATAAGGTGATCAGGCAGCTGCTCCTTGAAGACAGTGATTGAATGAAGGCCACAGCTGGTGCAGGAATAGAACTGTGCCCTGGGATGGGATGCCAGTTAGAATAGCCAGGAAAATGGCTTCACTACCCACCATGTATTGGGGAGCCATAGGCTACAGTAGTAGGAGAGGAGTGAATGAAAGGTCAAGAGGCCAAAGAGTATGTGGGGTATATTGGCCATGAAGAGGACACAGAGATAGACACTTCTCATCCCCAAAAATACATGAATGTGTATTGTCTGGCCAAAGGGCCTATGCAGACATGCTTAAGGACCTTGAGTGATTATCCTGACCTATCAGAGCGGGTCCAATACAATTGTCTTTATGAGAGAAAGGAAGAGGTGAGGACATCAGTGACAGAGGGGGTTTAGATGGAAAGGATTCTGTGACAATGGCATCAGAAGCGACTAGCAGCCAGAGAATACATAGCTTCCAGTGGGTAGAAAGCAAGGAGACAGAGTCCTCCTATGGTGGAGCTCCACAGAGAGGGCAGCTCTGTGGATGCCTTGGTGTTGTGAGTTCTGATCTTCGTAATGGAAAGTAGTATGTGTTATATTCAGCTACCAAGTTCACGTCTATTTATTTAAAAAAAAAAGAAAAGAAAAATAGAAGAAACTGGCGTAAGATAAAATGGAGTGGATCTGGCATGGCTACTGATATAGCCAAAGGAAAACTTTTTAAAAACCTTATTTTAATGCAAGTGTAAAAATGCTCATTTTTTTAACACTCATTCAAAGTATCAATTTTTGTTTTGAACTTATACCTTTTAAGTATTTCTTAATATGAAACAATTTTTATATCTTGTTCAAAGCTTTCTTTGGGTTCCTTTTAGTCCATAAGAATCTGTTTCTTATAAACATTTTATCTAGATGTGAGTGGATGTCTTAAACAGATGCTGATGCATTTACCTTTCCCGTGGTTCCTTGAGGCTGCTCAGGGAAGCATCATTTCCAGCCTTAGCGTTATTCATAGCAGAGCTCACTTAAGGCCAGAGCTACAGATGTGTCCTGGTAGGTATAATCCTTGGAGTGGGGGTCGAGGTAGAAGAAATACAGAAGAGGGAAGGGGGCTGGAGAAACTTCTGGTGACTCACACAGAGACAAGGAGATCCTTGAAGACGGCAGAAATGAGATATATAAGCACTGAAAGACTAGGGTCCAGTTTGTGCCCCCCTCCCTGGCTCATAATGTGGAAATTAAACCTTAGATTCATATGATAATATTAGAGGTGCGGCTTATGGGAGTTTATTAGGAGTGGGTGATATGATAGTAGAGTCCTGTGTTCCCATTAGTGGCTTTATAACATGTGGAAGCACCCCAGCCTGCCCCACATCTTTATCATGTGATGTAGCAAGAACCTTCATGAGCAGAAGGTAGCTCTGCATGTTTAGACTTCCTCATCTTCAGAAATGTGAAATAAATAAATCCTTATAACTTACCTTGGCTCTGATCTTAACTAACAGAAATGAAGAACAGACTAAGACAGTCTAAGACAGTCACTTTTCATAGTCACCTGATTTGTCTTGGCTTATGGATTCATCTATGAGCATGTGTCTCTGTTACTTCTGGGCCTATATGTGGGGAGGCAGAATATCATGAAGGGAGAACACACCAGGGCAAAGTGACTCACTTCATGGCAGACAGGAGCAGAGAAGACAGAGGCCAGGCTCAAAATATACCCTCTAGAGTAGTCATTCTCAAGCTTCCTAATGCTGCAATCCCTTAATACAGTTCCTCATGTTGTAGTGACTCCCAAAAGGGTTGTGACCCACAGGTTGGAAACCACTTCTCTGGAGGCACATCCCCATGGCCTGAATCTTCCATTCAGGCTCCAACCCCTACAGTATAATCTCATCAATTGATGAACAGATTGATAAATTCAGCACATTCCTGATGGGCTCACATCTCAATTGCATCATAACCTGGGGACCAAGTCCTCAACACAGCTCTTCCTATTCAAATTACAAGGTGGTGATCATTCATTCATTCATTCATTTATATTTATCATGCATTTATTTACTTTTTAAAAAAGACTTATTTACTTATTATATGTAAGTACACTGTAGCTGTCTTCAGACACCCCAGAAAAGGGCATCAGACCTCATTACGGGTGGTTGTGAGCCACCATATGGTTGCTGGGAATTGAACTCAGGACCTCTGGAAGAGCAGTCAGTGCTCTTAATTGCTGAGCCATCTCTCCAGCCTCCTTATTTATTTATTTATTTATTTATTTATTTATTTATTTATTTACAACTTCATTCAGACTCATGTTGCTGGACCTGCTTTATACAATTCACAGGAAAGAAAGAAATAGCATTTCCACTCCCTGTCCTTTAATAGGTAGCAGGAGGATAGCCTCCACCTCAGGAGAATGGAGGTCTGTGCTCAGCAGCACTATGGGAGGAATAGCTTCTTACAGACTGGAAGAGACGAGCATGGTTGTGCTTCCCACGCTCACTGTCTTCTCAGATGAAGGGCATTTAATGGATACAGGTGGCCTACAGGACCCACACTGGTCCAGCGAGCAGACCTGGGGAGAATGTCATCCAGAATGTCCCAGAAGTCATCCAGAGCAGATGATGGCATGGGAGGACTGTCCTCACCCTCTTCCTTCAGAGATGGCCATGGGTTTAAGAGAGAATCTTTTGTCCCTAGGGCCACAACATCCAGTGTTCTCATAGTATTTTAGGGGGAGGTTTTGACACCCAAGGCAGTTCTGCCTCACTTATAAAATTCCATGTACAAGAGATGGCCTCTGGACAGTTGTAACAATGAGTGATTTAATGGTGAGACACGTGGTTGGACGCTGAGTTCCATGTCTAGCTCAGTTATGAACAGAACGTAAGGCTTGCTTAGGTCTGTAGCCTCGGTTCTCTGCCTTTACAGTGAAGAGGCAGAGGCAGAAGCAAACCTTAAGAGGAATGCTTTTTGTTGGATCTATTTTTCCCTCAGTTCATTCCCAAACTAAAGCAAAATCAAATGAAGCACACAGCGAAAGCATTAACCAACCCCAAAAGAGGCAAGTTAAAATGCCGTTTAACTCTGTGGAGTTACCCTGGAAGTACTACAGGGTGCAAAAACACCAAAAAGGATAGCTTAGAAAAATGGGCCATTTTGTAAGGCTGTATACAAATCCAGCTTCTTCTTCTTCTTCTTCTTCTTCTTCTTCTTCTTCTTCTTCTTCT
>JADRCD010170050.1:0-10199 GCA_019843815.1 Montemys delectorum | reverse complement strand
AAAGCCAATTTGTTTTCCTGGTGCTCATAGTCTTCGTGACTTGAGGCATGCTGTTGGGTGTGTGGGTGGAAGTCACTGAGTGCGGAAAGCTTCTCCCACCCCACACAGCTTCCATCTCTCACTCTCAGTTCCCCCCAGGATGGGTGGAAACACTGGAAAGCAGAGAGAGGACCATTTTTCTTAGCCCTGAATGCCAGCACCTCTGTACTTGGTCTGGGTCCCTCTACGCTTTCCTCTCAACCCCTGCTCTCTTTCCTCTCTTGCTTCCAGGCACCGTGGTTTGGATGTGTCTCTTCTCAAACCCATGTGTTGACAATGTGATAATCTTCATGGATAGCAGCCCTAAGAGCTGATAAAGTCACATGGTCCTCTCACTGGGATTAAGTCCTCTGTGAAGGAGATTCCCTCCAGTGTTTGGCTGACTAGGAGCCCTTAAGAGGTTTTAGTTTGAGACTCAAGGGGGAGGGGGAACTCTGAGATGCACTTTCCTTTTGATTAAGAAATTTTTTAGGGGTACTATTAATATCATAGCTAGACAGACAGACAGACAGACAGACAGGCAGGCAGGAGAAGTATGGCTGGGGTTCTGATAAAGAGTTCAGGATCCAACTGCTTGGTGTTATGGTGTGAGTCATAAATCCCCTTTCCTTGAGGTGGAGTTGCTCTCTGTGTACTTGTTTGTGAGCATCTCCCAGGCTGCCAGAAGGAGTCTTGGTAAGCATGCTCCTTACCCACAGTTCCAGAATTGTCTTGATGGGAACAACATCACACACACACACATCCATTTTGACCCACCCAAGATAAAGAGGCAGCTGCAAGCTTTGTACGAAGCTGGAAAAGATTAATCTGAGGCAAGAAGTAAAGGTGGGTTATGTCCAATTTCTGGGGATTATTGTTTAATGTACAAGACCTTGGTGTTCAGTCCCGAGCTGCTGCTTGAAGTCATTCGACTGTAGAGTGCTGGCATTTATTACAAGAATCCATGCATCCAGGCACCACTGCAACTTAGAAAGTAGAAAAGAAAGTACATTTATTACATCATGGGCATGCTATGGCAGAAACATAGACACCTTTGTGTCTTTGCATGATCTCAGAATTTATTGAATAACAGTGAATTCGCAAGCTTACCTATTTAGTTGGCCATAACCTTCAAGTACATCTAATTCCCCTTCCTTGACACAAGATTTTTTTTAAGTCGCTAATCTTTATTGATGTAACTCTCAGGCCCCACATCCCACACCAGTGTAAGTTACAGAATGGCTACAAAGAGTTAAAGAAAGAGAAGAGCTCAGGGTGGGATGGGGGCTGACATGAGACAGAGCAGCTCTGGGGCCCAGGCAGTTGAGCTTAAGGAGCTTATTCTGTTGCAGAGGCATAGAGCCCTAAAGGTAAGCCACAAGAGATGGCCTTGGTCAGATGGTCAATTGGACCAAGGGAGCACGAGTTGAATGGGCAGCATCAGGCAGTGGTGATCAACCTCAGACAAGCTGAAAACCCAGGGACTCCTAACACGAAGTTCTCTGTTAACCCCTAGACAGATGGACAGA
Organism: Montemys delectorum; assembly: GCA_019843815.1. NCBI lineage: Eukaryota > Metazoa > Chordata > Mammalia > Rodentia > Muridae > Montemys > Montemys delectorum. The sequence continues at coordinate 8,652 of JADRCD010170050.1, read as the reverse complement.
TGGGAGGTTGGCGGGGAACATCACCATAACAACAGGATATATTCCTCTTTATGGGGTCCAGATGAGAATGTTACACTCTGCTTGGGTCTAACATACTCAAAAAGTTTTTAGATCTGTTTTATTTTTTTTCTGATATGATTTCAGTATGCCCATCTGCTCATATGTTCCCAATCTACTCCATAGTTTATAGGTGCTGTTTTTTATTTTTACAAATAACCTGTCAGTCAGTGCCCCATGGGTGGTGCAGTGGTGTCTATTTGCATAAAGAGACACTGTTGTTTTTTTTTTTTTTCCCAGCATTTGTACTTACAGTGGAACTAAAGGCTGGCCAGTAAATGGGATCACCCAGGGCAGGGCACACCCTGAAGGTAGCTCGCAGGACTTGGAGTCACTTAGAGCAGTGCACAGCCTGCTCTTTCGTGTGGCCACGCTCTACAGATTTAGATCAGTAACCGAGTGTTATGACCCAAGAACTCATCCTTTCCACTCATCCTCTGAGTGCTTTATGCCTGTAGTCAGGCCTGTAGACTTACCCTTGAAGTCTCTTGCTTCATCAGTTCTATCTTTGGGAGGGTTAATAAGCCCAGACCTATGCTATAACTCACATGATTCTAGAAATAAAAAGGCTCAGAGCCCAGGGGGCTTTGGTGTCCAGATAAAATGCCTATTAAAGACTAACTGCTATTGCTGCTCTTTTGAAGTTCCCTGTATCTAACACTTCATGCATCTAATGAACCCTCTAGTTTTAGCAAATCCAGGGAGTTGGTCCCCTCAGCTCCCTCGTCAGACACAAGAACAGAAGGTGTTGTGTGGCCAAGACACCTCATCATTGACATTCTCGACTAGGGAATGAAGAGGCGAGCTGTTAATGATTGTATCGGGAAACAGACACAAATTTAACTGTGCAGGCAAAGCAGGATACCCTTTAGCTCGTCCTTTCTCTCAAAGAGTTGCCTCCCTCAAGGTCGCCTTTGAATTACTTGAATGTATTGACTATAACAGGATCTGTCGAGAATGTCCTTCCCTCAGAGCCTTACAAAAGCTTTAGTTCATTCTGGCATTTGATCGAATGTTTGTGGCCTTCTGCACGATTCCATTTTCTTTTACAGTCTGTTTTATTACTCTCTCTGTGCCCATTGTGATAGAGTAATAGTATGCATGTATATTTAAAAGCACACAGAATTGCATACCGAATAATATGAGGTGAGGGTGCTGGAAGGATGGCTCAGTGATTAAAGACTGCTCGATGCTCTTACAGAAGACCCGGATTTGGTTCTCAGCTCCTATGTCAAGCTGCTCACCTGTAACTCCAGAGAGCCAGTGTTCTTCTCTGGCCTCAATCTGTGAGCCCAAACAAACCCTATCTTCCCAGGTTGCTCTCTTCAGCTCTTTTGTCACACCAATAGCAAAGTAACAAATACAGCGAGACTTCCGTGGGCTTACTGTGTTGGCTCACTTGTATTCCACCACACAAGCAAGGACTAGACAGTTCTAATTAGTTTTGAATCCTTTGTGAGAAAGGAGTGGGAGAGCCACAGGTCTGCTCTGTTTCTAAATCTTGTTTGGGGGGTGGGGGGGCGGTGTTGTTACAATAAGTTTAACTCACCAGGAGTCTGTGCTAAGCAAGTTCTGTGGCTGGAGTGGCAAAGTCTATGTGTGGCACCTATCCAGCTAGCTGTTCGTGTTGCTCTGAGCTCGAGGACATTCAGAATTCCAGGGTCTGCCTGAAACGCCACTCAGAATGCTCGTTTACAGCATGTACTCTATGCCACCATTTTCCTGTCTGGAGCTGCTTAGAGTGTAAAGGCTGGGTCCTTCCGAGGACAGCCTGCTCTCAGGCTGAGAGAGACTGCTTTCTGTTCAGCAGTCCTGACCGGACCACAGACAACCTTGTGAAGGAGTTCCAGGAGCTCAACCACTCTGTGCTGTCTGTCTGTCACTGAGAGGAGGCTCCAAGCCATTAATCATAACCTCAAGTGGCACAATTTTATATCAAAACACTTGCAACTTTATGGGGTTTTTCCCCCCCATTAATTTGAGAACTCTGGGTTGCTGAATAAACATTTTCTTTATAAGCAGATGAGAGCTCGCCCTCTGCTGGGCGGACTCACAACTGCTGCTCACATTTAGGAAGAAAAATCAGCTTCCGCATTCCATTTTGAGGAAGAGAATAATGTTCATCTTTGGTTTAAAAGTAGCCTTATATTACAAAGGATCTTCTCCTAGGATGAATTCTCTCTGGGCTTCTTCCTCTTTCCAGCTTCCCTTTATCCTTTACAGAGGGGTCAGCTGAGTGTTGGCATTCTATTATGGCGACAGATAATCCCAGAGCAGGCTATTGTCAGCTTTCTAGACGCTGTGATGTTAAACACAGATGAAGAACTACCAGGTGGGGGCGTGGCTTTACTTGGTTTCCTAGTGGAGGAGTTTGGTACATTTGGACGTTGAACAGCTTCACATAGACCGTTGCTGCTTTCTTTGGGTTCCTACTGTAGTAGAGCCGACATGTTAATTTATTCTTTGTTCTTTATTTACATATATGTGTGTGAATATGGGCATGTGTGAATGTAGTGCTCACAGAGACCAAAAGATGGCATCGGGTTCTGAAACTGGAGTTATTAGGGGTTGTGAGTCCCTTGGGATGGGTGTGGGAACTGGGTTGCCGTGCTCTGAAAGAGCAGCAGACGTTAAAGCTTGAGCCATCCGTTCCAGACTCAGACTCCCTATGGTTTTTTAAAATTTAATTTTAATTTGTCTGTGAGTGTTTGTGTGTATGTATGAGTGTGGGTGTGTGTGAGTGTGTGCTTGTGGGAGTGTGTATCTGTGTGTGCATCTCTGTGTGTGAGTGTGTTCGTATCTCTCTGTGTGTGCATGTGAGTGTGTGTGTGTGTGTGTGTGTGTGTGTGTGTGTGTGTGTGTGCTCACCTCTGGGGGCTCAGGTGTCATTCCTTAGGCAATGTCCATCTTGGTTTTGTTGATGCTTGAGACTGTGTTTCTCACTGGCCTAGAACTTTCCAAGTAGATTAGGCTAGCTAGTTCACTAGTGAGCTCCAGAGATTCACCTGCGTCTGTGTCCTCAGTGCTAGGATTACAAACCTCTCTCTTTAACGTGTGGGCTCTACGGATTTAACTCATGCCCTCATGCTTGCAAAGCAATGGAGCCGTCGCCCCATCCTCTGGTCGGCTTTCTTTGTGTAAATTTTCAGAATGAGTTTCTATCTCAGTGTTCCTTGATAAATCCTTAAAAGTCAGTTAAGGTTTATGTTGGACCTTTTTGTCTGTGGACTCAAGGATGCACATAACACAGACTTTACGAATGAAAAAAAAAAAAGGAAGGCTGTGGTTTCTCCTAGGTATGGTGGAGGAGAAGTTTTACTGTAGATATGAGGGAGAGCAGAGCCAGAGGAGAGACATCTGGGAGAGTCCAGAGTGAATGTGACGAGTCTGACCTAGACCACATGAAGGGGGGGGGGGGGGGGGGGGGGGAAAGGGGAAAAGCGGGGGATGAGAATACCTGCTGACCATGAGGGGTAGTCTGGGCCAAAAGAATAATGGGTAGAGCCCAAATGGCTGAGTTATGTAGGGAGGGGCAGCTGGAAGAAGGCAGCAGCCCCTCTGGGTTGGGAAGTTTTTGGTAGGAGCTGAGGTATGCTAGCCATACCCTGTAACAAGTAGGGATGGAGGGATGCAGGAAGAGCCTGGCTGCCAGGTCAGTTTTGATGTGTTAATGGACACCTCAATTAGCCATTTGTCCCGGACTTGAGACCTAACATTTTGTACATGCCAGATTAATTAGTTAACAAGTGCAAGAATGTTTGACTTCTTCTTGCAGAAGACAGTTCTTTGGATTAGATGAAATTCTGCTGATGCCAAAGAGTTTTATTATTAGGCAGTAAGATTTTTTTTTTTAAAGTTATCATAGGAATGGGCTGATTCTATGCCAAAAGAGGATGCTGAGATTTTCTTCTTCATGTGGGAGGCAGTAGATCCTGGGGTGAAATCCTAGGATGTGGCCTTTCTTCAGATTCTGGGGGGACAGAGAGAGTCTTGGCAGAAGAGCATGAGCGTCCTTCAACCAAAAGCGTAAAAAAGGCAACGCTTCTGGGAAAAGTAAAAGACTTGTCCTCTGAAAAAAAGAGGGTCTGTTGCTCATCAGGGCTGCGTACAGGGACTCCTCCCTTCAACCATTCATTCAACACTCATAAACAAAGAAGGTGCCCTTGGCCAGGCACCGGGGTACAGTGAGACAGGGTAGTATTCTTGTCTTTAAAAGCAAATCATAATGCAGAGAGATGGACGGTGTAGAGTGAAAGTTACAGGGTATCTTAGAGGACCCCTTAGAGGACACCGATGTTATCCTGGTGGCGTGGGGCTTCTGCACGTGAGTGGCGGAAGCAATGACTCTGTTAAGCATTACCGGATGGCTGGGAGGAGTGCAGAATTAGGTTACTTTATTTTTGGTGTAAGAACGGGAGGATAGAGAAGGGACCAAGAAGGACATTGTGTGAGGATTTTCCTGGGGAGATACCAGATAGGGAACTATGACAGACCAAAGAAATTGACTGCACCAAAGGCTAATTTGGTGAACCAGTAAGTTTTATTGGTTGGAGGGTTACTTACAGGAGCACGTGGGGCTCAAATCTAGCTGCACCGCTGGAAAATCTACCTTAACAGGTAGATTTTTCGTAAAAACCCTAACCCTGGAGTCCTCTGCTTGACATGTCTAAGAACTTCTGTCAGAACTCACCTGGTCAGTGTCTCTTCTCCCAGTATTTGCTTTTTTGTTTTGATAACTCTGGATAGAGGTATTCTGGGGACTGTTTTGTTAACTTGACACGAGCCAAAGTCATCTAGGAAGAGGGAACTCAACTGAGGTGAATTGCCTTCATCAGATTAGCCTGTAGACAAGACTGTGATGTATTTTCTTGATTAATTCTTGATGTAGGTGGGCTCAGATCACTGTGGATGATACCATCCCTGGGCAGACCATTCTCCATTGTATAAGGGAGCAGGCTGAGCAAGCCATGAGGAGTAAGCCAGTAAACAATGTCCCTCTGCGGCCTCTGCTCCACGTTCCTATCCAGTGTTCTCGCCTTGAGTTCCTGCCCCGACTTCCTCTCTTGATTGACTCTGATTGGGACATGTAAATGATATAAACCCTCCCCTCCTTAAGTTGCTTTGTTTTACCTCCTCCATAGAAAGCAAGCCATGACTAGGAGTAATTTTCCATTTTCCCAGATAAGTGAAGTTAGTTTACTTTTGAGTCTCATGAGCTTTCCTTGCCTGCCTGGAGGGGATCTCTCTCATCACAACAGATTTGTGTTCTCCAAGGCTAGGAGGCAGGAGAAGCCTAGTGGACCCAGATAAAGGCAAGTGTATTTTAGCTGGAATTCATGGCATAAGAGCAAGTTGGATGGAAGCCAAAATCAGTAGCTCCTGCAAGGCCTTGTGAGTCCAGTGGAAGAGTTTGCATGCTAGTGGAAGGCAAAGGGAAACATGGGAATCTTTTTTTTTTTTTTTAAAGATTTATTTATTTACTATATGTAAGTACATTGTAACTGTCTTCAAACACTCCAGAAGAGGGCGTTAGATCTTGTTACGGATGGTTGTGAGCCACCATGTGGTTGCTGGGATTTGAACTCAGGACCTTTGGAAGAGCAGTCGGTGCTCTTAACCGCTGAGCCATCTCACCAACCCCAAAACATGGGAATCTTAATCAAGGGACTATCACAATCACATATATGTTCTGGGAAAGTCACTTTGTGGTCAGAACAATGATTGCATCAGAATATTCTTGAAGCAGAGAGCTCAGTTGGGAACTTATAGGACTGCAGGGTGTGCTGGCAATTGAAGTTGAGGAGAGATGGTGGACTTAAAACTGAACAGAGCTGAAGAGTTCTCATAAAATAAGGTTTCACACCCCTCAAGGCTTGATTCTGTGCAGGGGCTGTGGAGGGGGCAGGCCTTGTGTGGGTGGAACTGTACTTAGAGAGCTCATAAGTACTGCAAGGGAGGTAGGCATGGGATGGGGAATGGAGAGACTAAGGGGTGGTTGGATATTAGTCTAGCTTTTTGTTTTTGTGGTTTTAAGTGGAATTAACCAGTCCCATCTTGAATCAGGAGATCACTCTGTCCTAGAGACAGAGATTTGGGCTATATAACCATATAATTTATATTCAAACATTGGAGTTTTATCTCTATTGCTTAGATCATGCTTAGAAAATGCTGTCTGTAGAATGTGTGTATGTGTGTGTGTGTGTGTGTGTGTGTGTGTGTGTGTCTGTTTCTGTGCATACATGTGTTTGTGCATGGAGGCATGAACAGAGGATATGAGATATCTTCCTTACTCTCTGCCTTGGTTCTAAAGGCAGAGTTTCACTGAGTTTGGAGCTCACCAACTAGCAATGCCATTGGCCAATGAGATCTGAGGATCTGTCTGTCTCTGTCCCTCCAATCCCCCAGCCCTGAGGTTACAGGTTAGTGCCACCACACTTGACAGTCTATGTGCATGCTGGGATCTAAACAATTATCTGTATGCTTATGAGGTTTTATACAACTTACCCACTGAACTGTATCTCAGCCCCATGATTTTTAAATTTATATTTCTATAAAGCAGAAGCAGAACCAGAGGCTTTAACAAGAGCACACCCCCCCCACACCCCAAGCCTTGGGTTTCTATACCCAGCTATATATTCTCTTCAGATATTATCCTCTTGTAGTTGTCTCACTCAGTTTTTTAAAATTTAAAATTTAATTTAAAATTTTGAAATTTAACTATAGAGTCTTTATAAATCATTCAACTTTCATTTTGAAAACACACGTTCTCAGCACCAAGTATTTAACTGCAGTGTACACAAAAGAACAGGTGAATTTGGAAGAGGAACAAACATTATTTCTTTGTATACAGTTCACCCAGTGTGTGCAAGGGCCAGGGACATTCCACAGAACTAACCACAAAGCCCAAGTGCGAGTCTAGAGACAATGAAGACTATGGGTTTGCCAGCTGATTAACCAAGACTATATTAACAGACGTACTTCTTAAACTTTTATCTTTCTATCTATCTATCTATCTATCTATCTATCTATCTATCTATCTACCTACCTACCTACCTACCTATGTGTGTATGAGCATGTGTATGCCATACTGTAGCACACACAGGAGAGCCACAGGAGGACTCTCAGATGCTGTTTCCTTCTACCGTCTTGTGGAATTTAGAGATGGCCTCTTCCAGCTGAGCCATCTTGCTGACCCAAAATAGTTTCTATAATGTAAATTTAATGACTAGATATTTAATTTTCCTTTTAAATTCCAAATTTTGTTTTGCTAACTTCCAAAACTATTAGAATTAATTTTGGCATCTTTTTTTTCCTTCAGTAAGACACAAGGGAGCCCACTTAAAAATGGTACCCTCTATTAAAATGTTACAGCAAGTCTTAGTGACTCAGAACAAAACCCGTAGTCAGAAAAACCTTGACTTTTCTCATTGTTTCCAAGGATTTCTGTTTGTTTTACCTTATTTATTATTTATTTAATAGGTATGTGAACAGGAGCCACAGTTTGTACATGGAACTCAAGACAACTTTTGGGAGTTGGTTCTATCCATCATGTGGGTCCCGGGGATGGAACTCGGGTTGTCCGACTTGGCAGCAAGCACCTTTCCCCACTGAGCCAGCTCATTGGCGCCCAGAAGTTTTCAAACTTTCCCCAAATCAAATGCACAGAGTATGCCTAGTGATGAGACTTCTGGGTCTCTTAAGTTATGCCTTTGTATTGGCTCAGCATACATCAGCAGCAGAGTCACACAGTGAGCAGCTCAGCTTTCAGGTGGCCCTGCCTCTGTCACATCAGCTGATTGTGTTTCACAGCAGACAGCTGCTCCACGGTCTGCTAAAAACTCCCCAGCGTCCTCATCCTGGCCCCTTGTTTCCTTTTCACAGACTAGAAGGAATAAGACATGAGGGTCAGGGAGATGACCCAGCAAACATAAAGCCCAGCGTTCAATTTCCAGTACTCATGTACTGTCAGGCAGGTCAGTGTGCACATGTCATTCCAGCACTTGGGGAGAAGGTGCTTGCTGTCAGTCAGTCTAGCCAGTGTCTCAGTCTTTACACACACACACACACACACACACACACACACACACACACACACAGGGCAATATGCATGTCATTACTATGATAAGTAAAGTGCTTGTTCCAATGGGACCTCTTACCTGCTATCTTTGATTTACATGACAATAGAAAGTTTTGCTCTTGTTCCCTTGTATCCCCTTACCTCCCTTCTGGCTTCTCTCTTGTTCTCTGACAGAAGCATGCTACAAGGTGCCCATGACACCAAATGACAACCATGAGTGGCATCCTGCTCTCTTCTCATGCCACACCCAATTAGTCACCGTTCGTAATACATCTTCTCTTGTAATGTGCCTTCTCACTGCCCCTGCAGTTCGGAACTCCTGGTTTGTCTCCTGCTCCGTAGGTTCTACTCACTGAGTTCAGGCTTCCCCACTGTGTCATAGTGATGCTTCTGCAATGTGGATTTGTGTGTGTTGTTTGTTTAATCCCTCGCCCAGTTGCTCATTTCCAAGCTTTTTACATTGCTCCTACAATTCCAGACTCTTTCCAGTCCCTCCAATTGCACAGCCTACTACCCCT
>JADRCD010170049.1:0-41151 GCA_019843815.1 Montemys delectorum | reverse complement strand
TGTGTGTGTGTGTGTGTGTGTGTGTATTTCCAGAGTGCTGGGATTGCAAGCTAGGACAATCCCTCTTGAAATCAGTTTGACAGTTCCTCAGAAAATTGGACATATCACTACCTGAGGATCCAGCAATACGATTCCTGGGCATATACCCAGAAGATACTCCAACATGTAGTAAGGACACATGCTCCACTGTGTTCATAGCAGCCTTATTTATAATAGTCAGAAACTGGAAAGAACCCAGATGTCCCTCAACAGAGGAATGGATACAGAAAATGTAGTACATCTACACATTGGAATACTGCTCAGCTATTAAAAAGAATGAATTTATGAAATTCTTAGGCAAATAGATGGATCTGGAGAATATCATCCTGAGTAAGGTAACCCAATCACAAAAGAACACGTATGGTATGCACTCACTGATAAGTGGATAGTAGCCTAGAAGCTCGGAATATCTAAGATAAGATCCACAAACCACATGAAACTCAAGAAGAAGGAAGACCAAAGTGTGGATACTTCAATCCTTCTTAGAATTGGGAACAAAATACCCATGGAAGGAGTTACAGAGACAAAGTGTGGAGCAGAGACTGAAGGAGTGACAATCCAGGGATTGCTCCACCTGGGGATCTTTCTCTTTTGAGAGTTCTATCTAGATTTTTACTTATTTTTCTAGACAGTTTATTTAAGAACTACTTGTTTTCTACAATTATTTTAAAAACAATCAGCTTGTTGCTGGATATATAGTAGTTTCAGGGCTTCTCATGGAGTTGTGTATACAATCTCTCAATTACTTAGAAAAGTTCTTACTAAACTAGAGCATAGCCACAACTCTTTTCCCCTATGTCTGCCATTAAACCTTTACAGTCATCTTTTGATATAATGGTTCCAAGTATGAATTAATTAATATTTTCTTTTGTTCACATTCTTTTAAAAACATTTCTAGTATATTTCCCACAATATCACTCATTTTGAGTGTATTGGGTATTTTCATTTTTGAAACAAGATACTGCAGCATTGTGAGAAACATGGTCTTGGGGGAAAACAGTGTTTTAAACAACTACAACTGTTTCAGTTCAAATAATCTTTGTAGGCTTGGCAAATGGCTCAGTAGGTTCAGACACTTGAAATACCAACCTGCTGGCCTGAGACTCATCACTAGACCTATGGTGGAAGTAGAAAACCAAGTCCGAACATTTTTCTCTCACGTATCTACATGTGTATGGTATATACACAACTCCCCAACTCAAATACAAATTTTAAGTTAAAGAACATATATTTCCTGGGCTGCGGTGGCACACGTCTTTTATCCCAGCACTTGGGAGGCAAGGTAGGCAGATTTCTGAGTTTGAGGCCAGCCTGGTCTACAGAATGAGTTCCAGGACAGCCAGGGCTACACAGAGAAACCCTGTCTTGAAAGAAAAAGAAGAAAAAAAAGAACATATATAACAACTTGAGTTGATTGATAATAAAAGTTACATTGGATATATTTTAATGCAATTGGTATGATATTATTAATTTTAAATTCTATGTAATCAGTTTGTCTTAATAGACATTTTATTTTTTTCTTTCTACAATTTATTTTTTTTTCATTTAAAGTTATCAAAATGATATTTCAGACTTGAAAAATACTTGATAAATGCATAACTTTGCAGTTCTTACACTCTTGGGTGAGCCTATTTTAGTACTTCCAGTATTGTTACTGACATTAGAACAAAATGTGACACTGATCCAATGTCAAATGAACTAACACTCTTTCAAACATATGGCTAAAAATGGCATATATAACCCTACAAGAATTGTTAATACTACAGTAGAATATCAAGAAGTTGCACATTCTTTATAATTATTTTAAAAGCAGCACTTACATTTTGCCTAATATAATTTAATCCTTAATGCCATTTACATTTCATAATAAATTAGCTATATTCCTAATATTATATAATTAGTCCAAGTGAGCCTACAAAAGCAATTATCAGTATCTAACCAGAATAGATTGAACTTTGACTTTGCTAAAAATCTTCTAGAATGATATTTAAACTCTGTGTGTTATAAGGATCTTCATCAGTACAAACTGGTTTAAGATACATGTATAATACCTTCAGGAAAAATCATTGAGAACTGAGAAGTGTAGACTGGAACATAAAATTTCAGTGGATCTCATTTTTAGAAATATAACTAACTTCGGTTAATCTACATTAACTTTAAATTTGTATATTATTTTCTCAAACATATAATTTAAACTGGTAGAATAATTTTAAAATATTTCAGTAAAATTATTCATGCTTTCTTATCTAAGCTATTTACTCCTTTTTGATACTTTTCAGAAATGTGAGTTTTCCTTACAAATGATATCTATGAACTTTTCCTATTGCAGCACTTTAAACTCTAATGCCTAAGAAGAAGATTCCAAATTATAGTGTATTATGTAGAACACTTTGAAACTTTAAATGGGAAAAATAATTCTTATTCATAGCTTTCAGTTTTGCCAAACTACTTTCTTTGTATCATATAATAAATATATGTTTTCCCAGTCTCTTTTCTCTGCCCTCCAGTATTAAGTTTGAAGAGACTTTATTATTCATTCACATGTTCGGAGGTAGCTGTTTCTACCTTAATAGAGCCAAAATTGTCAACTTTTCAAACAGTAACTTGTTTTCTATGCCCTAAGGTTTGAAAGAAAATAGTCTCATAATGGAAAATAGTAAGCAGACTTTCTGAATGCATAAATGTTTCGATTCTTTACCAGGCTGTGCTGTACTACCTGAGAGATGGTGGTGAGAAGCTCTTCTAACTATAGGGATATGTGGATGAATATCCATAAATAATCATATTCTTGTTCACTGAGTTTTTTGCAGTCTCAAAATTAATCTCTTCAAATGGGGACACTACCCTCACCTGGAACTTTCTAATTGCAAATAAAAGTAACCGGATTTAGAAGTGTTTTAATGAAGAAAAATGATTTTATGGCTATTCTATCTAAATAATGTATATCATTTCCAAACAATGAATGAGTTTTAGATAATGGTTTCATTCTTTGTGAGGAAGTCTAACAGAGAAGTAAGTTTATGTTTAACAACCAGGCTTCATAGTTCTTATTATTGGGTACTACTCTAATACAAACCGTAAACAAGCAATATCAGAGTTAGTTTTTCTTAACTCTGTAATGGTTCATTTGATGAATCAGCTTTTCATAGACAAGGATTATCTTTGAGGATATTCTCTCTAAGCATGATTATCAAGTAGTGAAGACTCCCAGGTTTTAATGGCCTCTACAAATGTCTCAAAAACCTCTGAATAAAAAAAAAATAAGTTAAAATATAAGATCAGGTATCAGGTATTTAATATTGAATTATAATTAATGATCTGTTTCCATCACAATCCCTTGGGTAATATACAATTCTATTGGTTTAATAGGACAGCAGTGCTGAACCATTTTTGAAGAAGAAATAGAGGAGAAAACGAATAATGGATCAATGAATTTTCATTGCTGCTCAACTTAAAGAATTAACATTCATTTAAAATGGAACTAGTAGCTCTTCGTTAGTAACCAGCAATAGCACTGTAATCATGTTGAGGAACTATCTAATTTGTGAGAGAATATCTCTTCACCAAGTAATGAACATGGGAATTTAGCAAAGCTATCTAGTCAAATACCAGACACATCCGTAGAAAGATACAAACTTTTATGCTTCAAGTGGACTTAAATACGCTATAAATGTATCTCCTTTATGTTAAAATCTGACTCCTGTGGCATTTGAAACAGTGTAAATAAAGTAAATTTAAACAATAATAAATTCATTTGCATGAAATGATTTAATTGCCTCTTTTGTCTGGAGATAACACCCATGGTTAATAATACGATAAAATATAAGAGCTTTTCCTAGTAGATCTTGGAATGTATCCAGGGCTTCTCACAGCTCTAATTGAACGTCACTGTCCACCTACAACCCTGCTCACTATTGTAGAATAAGTAACATAGAATCTTAGCTTAGGTTTGAAAGTTCTTGTCCCTCTACCATGGAGACTCCTCTGGTGTCTCTTTTATTTTTTGTGCACCCTTTAGATCCTTTAGAAGGATACTGAGCCTTGCCAGGGAAGGTTTATGGGACTAATATACCTAAACGAAGCATATTTGTTTGTTTGCTTGTTTCTCTATTTATTTAATTTGATCTACTTGAGAGGACAGAGTTAACCTGAGCTATGTTGACTCCATGACAGGCTGCAAACTGACAGTTTGCGAGACTAGGCCTAAATTTTAATCAGCAAAAGTCCGTCAAATTCCCCAGAACCTTAACCAATCACAAAGGCATCCATACTTTTGTGATATGAGATAGAGATCCACCAAACAAGGGAAAGAAAGGTAAAAGTCACCCACTACTACCCTAGCAGGTATCAAATTGACCCTTAAAAGTCTATGCCTCCACCTTCCATCCTGAACTGTGGTGGCCTCCTGCATGCAGGTTCTCTGCAGAATAAATGCTTTTTGCTGTTGCATACTATTCGAGACAGGAGTATCATTCTTTGCAAATCACAGACCCTTATATAGTATCACGCAATATTTTTGCCTTATTCTTTTCTTACTGTAGTTTCTCTACATTCTTTTCTTAACCAACTATAATATGATTTCTATGAAGGCAGTAGTATATTTTTATGACAGTAGTGTGAAGAATATAAGCTAGTACATACTTTACTTTTAAATGTTTTATTTCATACAATACATCCTAACCTCAGTTTCTCTCTCCTGTACTCCACCCAGTACTCTTCCCCCCTCCACATCCACACCCACAAGATCTCTTCTTCCTCTGTTTCCCCTCATAAAACTGCTGGACTCCCAGGGATATCAACCATACAAGGCATAACAAATTACACTTAGACTAGACACACACCCTCATATCAGAGCTGAGCAAGACCACCTAGTAGTAGGAAAGGAGTCCAAGAGCAGACAAAGAATAAGAGCTAGCCTGACCCCTACTGTCAGGAATTCCACAAAAACATCAGAACGGATTTGGAGAATACCTAGTATACACCTAGACAGGCTCCATGAGTGCCGCTTCAGTCTCTGTGAGGTCCTGTGGGTCCTACTTAGTTGACTGTGTAGACCATGTTCTCCTGGTATCCTTGACCTCTTTGATGTCTACAATTCTTCCATTCCCTCTTCCATTCTGGACATGGCTTTTATGATCAGGAACTGGAGATGGGAGAGCCCATAGACTTAGGAGAGTAAAAATCCCAAGAAAATGATTCCTAATGATAGTCTGCTATACTCATAGATCAGTATTCTGCCCAATCATAATTAGAGAAGCTTCCTCTTGTAGCTTATGGGATCAGATTCAGAGACCCATAGGCAAATATTTAGCACATAGCTCAAATTGAAAATCTTCTGATACCTTCTTTAGGAGCTCAGTGAACCTCATACAAGAGAGGAAATAGGTAAACAATAATTACTTAAATAAACACATTTATTAAATTATATTACTTCCCCTTTCTCCTTCTACTCCTTCTCATGTCTTCCCCATCCAACTCTCTCCTTGAACTACCTTAATCACATTCAAATTCACAGCCTTTTATGATTTTTTTTGAATATATTTGTTTATATATATAAATATATTTAAAGTTGCTTGTATGTGCAAGATTCCAGAGCTGACCATTTGGTATTGGATTACCAATTAGAGTTAAATCAATTACTAATTTGTGTGGTATATGTGGCATAGGAGAATATATTAACCTTCCGTATCTCATATATTGCTCATGTAGATGGAAACAGTCACAGATGAAAATAATTTTCAAAGACTTGATCTGGAGAGATACTTGATCTTGTCATTATTGCTAAAATAATATGATATAACTAAAATCCTAAAACATTTAGATTATACAGTATGTTATAAATATAGATGAAGCCCTGTGGCTATATGCAAATACTACAGGCATGTCATATATAGGACAATGAGACCTGTGGACTTTTGATTTCATGAGGAGTCTTGAACTAATTCTCCATAGACATGGAAAGCTAATTGATGGCAAACAGAATTTGTTAATTATGGCAAAACTAAGTCAAGTTAGATAGTGATCTTGATTCCATATTTAATGTGCTTTCTTTATAATAGAAATTATATTTCACTAACTTGCTTTAAATATACTAACATGCACATTAATAGTCAATCATTCCTTCATTTCTTTGTATATTTCATTTATTGAAATGAATGTAAATATAACTTTTATACCACCTATAAGGAATTGTTGTCTCAGAGGCTTATTGCTGAATAAGATCACCCTTTCAAGTTCTTTCTCAACTTTAGCTGAGTGGTTCATGTCAGTTGTTCTTGTACAAACTCCTCTCAAAGATCACAGATTCAAATTGGCTCCTCTCATCTTCTGATTGAATTGCTCTGTCTGTCTCATAGTAACTTTGGCAATAGGTTCTAATCTTCTGGTTCCTTCTCACTCTCTGTCTTGTTCTGTCATTACCTATGTCTTTCTCATACTTTTGGTCACCTGTCTCTGTAAAATTGTCCTGGAATATTTGCCTCTGAATTAAACTAAACTCAGCTGCTGAACTCAACAGACTCCACTGCATGGTGTGAATTCAACTCAAGTCCCTCCCGCCTATCTGTTCTCCAGAGAGTTTGGCATATCATATTTCTGACACATTCTGTCAAGTCTTTCTCTGCTTTATCACCTGGTCTGCCCCTTGGTTAGATGCCTCTTTCATACATGGCTACTTTCTTCAATAAACTAGCCCCACCTACATTATTTGGGATTAAATGTATGTACTGAGAACATGTCTGGATTCCAGCCAGAGCAGCCATGTAGCTGGATGAAAATTCCTCTACAAAAGAAGATGGAAAAATTCCCTACATACTAGGGTTAGGTGAAAAACAAATGTCCTTGGTAATTTGAAAATTATAATAAATAATAGCCATATATATGACTGTATTTACAGTATTAGTAAAAACTTCCTTGAGAAAATGGTTATTAGCCTAGTAACTGGAGATGATATTTGTTTCCTCCCCAAAGTGATAATTGTTCTAGTATCTAGGAATGATTTGCTTATGTGGAAAAAGAGAAAAGGCCAAGCACAATGCTATAGCATTCAACAAGGAGACATGTAAAAAGCCATGGCAGTTTTGAGCAGCTTAAAACAATGTATTCCCTTTTATGAATACACATATTTTTATTCAATTTAAAATATATATACATTAAATTTTTTCAATAGAATCTAACAGATATAGCGATATTGATTCATTAATATGATTATATTATATTATATAATATTAATATGATTATATTATATTATATTATATAATACATTAATAATAACAAAACTGGGTATATAGGATACTTCATTCAAAATGGAAAACATCATTTGAAAATGGTTATCAGTTTGAGATAGGTTCTAGGTTAGGGATGGAGGCATATGGCCACCTCTCTTTTCAGCACTAGGGCCCCAATTGGTGCAGCCCAATGCATGTCTTATGCATGCTGCCTCAATCTCTGTTTCCATGTGTGCACACATCATGCTGATTTAGAGTGCATTATTTCCACTTGTCCTTCGTATCTTGTAGATTTTACACTATTTTTGTATCAACTTCTGTGGGGTTCCTTGAACCTTTAGGTGAAAGTTTTAACAGAGATATGTCATATATGGCTGAGTCTTTTTATTCCCAAGGTCCTTTTATTCTTTGTATACTTGGCTGTGTGTTCCTGTATGTTCACATCTACTATAGAAGGGAACTTCTCTGATGGTAAATAAAGGAGGCACTGATCAGCTTGCCTGTCCTGTGTAACAAAGCTCACTATTAACCTGAATGAATGAGTAAGTGAATAAATAAATAAAAAAATAAATTTATTTCTTGGCGACTCCTTCCAAATGTACTTATAAACATCAAGAAAGGGAATCATGAAAGTGTCCTATCTAAGCATTGAGACGTTCTTTTCTTCTGCTCTAGTTATAAATTTTATGAAAAAAAATAACAACCAAGTTCTTTAAAATAGCATGCCCAGAAAAAAAACAAACCAGAAAGAATGAAAGAAAAGAAAGTAATGAAGTTGATCATTGGTACGTCTGACCTTTGTATTCCAACTCTCATTTATGTTTTTCAATTTTCCATTTTAAGCTGGGAAGGTTAATTGCCTTTACCCTTGAATATTTCTTGTTACACAATCACACTGATTGAAACACCATATGAAGCTTTAGAACCTAGCAGTGTCAGGTTAAAAGTCACCATGTCTAAAGGGATGAATGATTAGCAGTTGGTCTTAGAAGAATAGCTTTCTGAATGGAAAATAACTCTAAATGTGTTCATGTTCAAATTGAATATGGCTCACTGTAAAACACTGCACACACTATTCTGTTTTATGATAATATTATATTTACTTTTACCTATTTATTGAAACTATTTATTTCTATAGCATATTATAAATTTTAGTGTGCTCATCAGTGATGGAATTTGTGAAAGAATGTGTCATCAAAATGAGTTAGTAAATTTTCAAACATGAAATTATAACTCAATAATCTGTTGGGAACATCAAATTTAAAAGTTATATAGTATGATTCAGTCATAAATTTTGAAAGTAAAGTCCAATTTAGGTTTTTAGAGTCTATTTTCTTTTTCATAAAAACAAAGTTAGAATCATAGAAAATGTAACTGTTTTTCTTCAATTCACAATTGCAGAACTTACATAAAAATTGCCTCTCCTAACATCAGACTATGGTGTCAAAATTGGGACGACTTTTCTTTTTCTGTTTTGTTTTGCTTTTTTGTTTTCTTTTAGGCAAAGTCAACCTGAGAATCTGAGACTTGATACATTTGCAATAAAAATTAAAACTGGGAAGTTAGCACACAGTTCTCTAAGTTCTGTTTCACCAAGGATAAGATACAAAAATATAATTTAAGAGTATATGAATGTTAAAGTAGAAAATGATCATATTCTGATTATCATGTAGTACAGCAAACTTTGACTCAGCTAAAACCAGAAGGAAATATACGATAACCAGTTAAGGAAAACCCCTTTATATATACTACATATTATACTAAAAACTAGCACCTTACCCTTTCCCACTTGTCCACCTATCTCTGGATACCTGATAAAGTTTATGCACCATTTAAGAACTGTTTCTAAGTCATGTAATCTCAAAACTACCACTGAGAAAGTCTGACCATGGGGTCCATGCTTTGCAGATAGAAGAAAAATGTTTCACTGAATGATGCAGGAAGCTGGGTAGAAGCTACAGAGTCAGGCATAAACATGATGGATTCTAAGTCAAAGCTTAATATTCTTTCCAGTGTATCAAGCAGCTTCAGAAAGCAGAACAAAGTAAATAGCTTTCTCACTTTAACAGTAAAACTTTTTTTAAATGGGAGAAAATATAATATAAAAAAGCAATCATACATAAAATCATCTTGCTAGCAAAGAGCTTATACAACTCGCACACATTTTTCTTGATGAAAAAGAAGTATGTTATTATATACCATTTTAAATCACATTTACTTCTATGCTGAAAAAATATTTAAAATCATGTTATTGTTAAGAGAAAAAGGCAGCTGTTTATGTGGTTCTATTCAAACAGCTTTCTATAAAAATGCTTCTCTCCCTTAAACTTTAGAAAAAGGTTGAAAGGCTGATATTAAATAGAGAAACTTGAATTTATATAAGATTCTTAATTATGTGGTGATACAAATGACATTTTGTCTCTTGAGTGCCTGAGCATAAAAGGGGGAAAAAAAACCTAGATTGAAATCACCACCTGCCACGTGATCACGCTCCACAGTTATGTTTACAATCACAGATTCGTAAAGTTTAATAGTTGAGAAGCCTGTCTGTTTAATGAAACCACAGTTTCCCTGGGCTCTCCCATTCATTTATCCTTTAAGAAAGCACACATCAGCCCCTTGCTCTTGTCCTGACTTTACAGATAGAACTGTGAGCCGAGCTTACTCACACAAGATCCTTGCATTGACTTTCTTTGGTCAAGGAACTGTTAATATTATTAAAGTAATATTATTAAAGTTAACTGATGATTTTTTAAAAATAACTATGACACATAATAGGATGACTGCAATAATAAAACTTCTCAGGGATACTGTGAGCGAAACTTCAAATCTTAGAAGGTGAACATTTTTGGTTCAGAAATGGCCTTATTAGACAGGAATACTTGGCATCAAAGATATGAGGTATGTTTCTGATGAAATTGACAGGGTTTGCAAGAATTGAGTAGGTATGAATAAAGTAAATAATCTATTCAAATTTTTAAAAGAATGATAGGGGTCATCTCACTCATGTAAGTTGCGTATACACATATATAATTTATAATTCCACATTTTCTTAAAGAAACTATACAATTCATATAAACACATAGACCTCTGCATTTAAATGTCTTGCATTCAATTACTTATATTTCTCTGTTGATGTGGCTTCTGCTCTCAAATAGTCTTATTTTTACATATTTCCCAAATGATTTCAGTTTACCTGTATGCACTAGGTGGTTCCTTTGATAGTGAAGTCATATGATTTTCTTTAACTTTGGTGAAATTCTGGCCGTATTACAAAAATAAATTAACATAAATTTGATCCTAATTTCATCGCTTGAGAACCATTTTTCTTTATGAATATCAAACACGGGGCAAGCTCATTTTTGGACAAGCAGCATCTAATGTAAAAAGAAAAATGCAGGTGATGGGGTTATTATGTGTGTTCTATAGTATTATATAAGAAGCAGAGCTGTTATTGGTATTTCTGAATAATTTAAATTTTCTTTGTTAGGTAGTAAACGCTTGAACTAGCATTTTTGTCATTTGGTCAGAGCAGATCAGTATATTTGTAAGTACAAACCAAGTCACTTGTTTTCAATGAAATCAAACAAAATGGTGTTAATTTTATACAATAAACTAAACCGCTATGTAATTTACTTTCTCAGCTGTCTCGTATACACAAACATAATACAGTAAAACTACACAAACTCTCAAATAAACACATAGGTTTTTTTTTTCTTTTTCCTTGATGTTCATTTGGATTTTGTTTCTTTCTTGGTTGTGTTTGAAACGGTCCTCACCACAGGACTTTACCTACCACTTAATACTTCCAGCAATTTTTGATTCTGGACATATGCAATTCAATGTAACTGAGAGTCATAACTCAAGATTATGTTTAAAACAATGCTGTGAATCCACAATAACATCTGTCACATCTATGTCCACTGTTCATCCAGACATTGTCTCAGCTTCTTGAAATTCGGAAGTTTGACCCATTGACTCAGTGACTTCTCGTTGTTTATATAGTAGACACTTGTCTTCTTGTTAGCTTTTGTTGGCTTGTAACAGATTTTCTGGTGACATAAAAGGATGGTGTCTTCTTAGTTCTCATCCTTTTTGGACTGTACTGAAATTAACAATAGTGGGAGCACTAATTGTGGAGTGAAGTAACACTAATGTAAATAAATGTTCCCTCAGCAGTGTGCTTTAGGACTGCACACTGCAGTGAAAAAGACTAAAGCGGTTTTAACAGAATGTGCGGAGTATAGACTCAGGAGAGACAGCAAATTTCATAGAAGCATGTGGGTGGAGCGTCTTTATTATTTGTCCGAGTACAAAGAGAAGAACAACCTACTTTTGTCATTTTAACTAGTTATCTCCAAAAAGTACAATTAAAGCCATATATTTGAAGTTATACAAATGCGTCCTCTTCACATAAAATCCCAACATTTCCCTTTTTCCTCACTCTGTTGTATAGATTATATATTGTACCTACTATAAATTCATTAATGTACATTTTCATTTATAGCTATTATATACATATAACACCCTTTCTTTAAATGTTTTACTAGAACAAAAAGCAACTTTCCTGCTCCAACTGTAGTAATATTGAATTTGTCCACAATGTTTCCTTCATCTGTGCTGTTTATGTTTTCTGCATTATGTTCCTGCTCATTATCTGCTTGCTTCATCTTGAGAGAGTCCTTTTAGCAATCCTCTTTTACAGTGTTCTTCTCGTCCTGTATTCAAAGTGCTAAAACATCTTGTAAAAATATGAGAATGATATTTTATCAGAAAACTTTTAAAACTGCTTATTTAGAATGGTTTAGGTTCCTGAATCCCAGATTTGAAATGTTTTTAACAATTACATTTTTATGTTCAACATTGTTCTTTTTATGTCTACCTTCCCACTGACACTCTCGGAGTGATAAATTGTCCTGAATTATTGTCTCTTTTAGGTCATTATGTTTACTTCACATTTAAATTAAACTTCATCTAAGGACATTTTAATACAGTCCATATTTCTTGTATTGGATCTCTATAAGTTATTGAGCACCTCTTATTGAACTTTTAGTTCAGTTACTAAATTTTGCATCTCCAGCCAGTTGAATTGGTGATTTTTAATGTTTTTCCTTCAATTATTTTTTTCTGTCAAGCATTGTTCTTCTGCTTGGTAAGCAAATCCATGATAACAACGACAAAGTTCACATTAAGACTTATTGCAGATCTTTAGTATTATTCCTTAATCTTTTTATTTTTACAGTCCAATCTTTATCCACCTCCTGGTCTGCCCTCCAACAGTTCCTCATACCATTCCTCCTCCACACCCTGTCCCCCACCACCACACCCTCTGCCTCATCTCTAAAAGAATGTCCCCAAGACCACACTCTCCACCAGACCTCCCAGCTCCCTGGGGCCTCAAGTCTCTCAAGGGTAAGGTGCGTCCTCTCTCACTGAGTCCAAATCAGGCAGTCCTCTGCAGTCAGTATATGTGTCTGGGGCCTCTTATCAGCTAGTATATGCTGCCTAGTTGGTGTCTCAGTGTCTGAGATAGCTCAGGGGTCCAGTTTAGATGAGATTGCTGGTTTTTCTATGGGGTCACCATCCTTCTCAGCTTCTTCAATCCTTTCTGTAATTCAACTACAGGATTCCCTGACTTCTGTCCATTGTTTGGGTGCAAATATCTGGATCTGACTCTTTCAGCTGCTTGTTGGGCCTCTTTGGAGGGCAGCAGTGCTAGGCTCCTGTCTATAAGCACACCATGGCATCAATAATAGTGTAAGGCCTTGAGCTGAATCACAATTTGGGCCTGTCACTAGATCTCATTTCTCTCAGTCCCTACTCTGTTTTTGTCCCTGCAGTTCTTTTAGACAAGGACAATTCTGGGTCGGAGTGTTTGACTCTGGTATTACAATCCCATCCCTCCACTTGATGTCTTTGTACTGGAGGTGGACTCTACAGTCTTCCCACTGTTGGGCATTTCAGATAAGAGTCCTGAGCATCTCTGACCTCCCAGTTCTCTGGTGCACTCTAGAGGGTCTCCCTACTTGTGTTTCTCTATATTATTAGGAACATTCTCTGAGAATTCTTTCTCATTGTAGGCAACATTTTTCTCTTTCTTCATTATCTTCCCATGCTGATACTGCCATGCCACATACATCTGTTACTTCCTTTATCTTCATAGCCTCTCTTCCCACAGGAGAAGAGTACTGATAAATTTCTGAGAGATTACGGATAATTCTGAAACTTTTGTAGGAATATAACACAATTATTTTGGCTTCTGTGTCCTCCAGGAATGTGCAGGTTCCTGGAACCTACTGATTTTCTAAGTCAGATGAGATTATAGTGTCTTTGGAAAAAAAATCAAGCATGAATATTTCCCAACACTTTTACCCTAAACATGGAGTTGGGAAATTTGAACTCTTTGAAAAAGTTGGAACAGAAAGTTCCTTAACTCTTATGTCCTGGGGAATTGATAACTAGAATTTGCTTTGACTGCCTATTACTTTTGGTTAAACAGAAAGAGTTATTTGGGAACACATTAAACATGCAACCATGGGATACATGGTACAGTGTTCTATTCTCAATGATATGCACTGAGATGAGGATTATCTGCCTATCACATGATCTACATGGTTCTGCTTGATGGTAAATACTAATCATCTCTGTATAGTTGGTGGCACCCAAGATGCTTCCCTATACTATGCTCTAACATGTCCCTCAGCCAAGATAATGGGACCTCGTCTTTCACTGATCATCCAGTTTTGATGACACGATGATGCATGTGTTGCACACCTCCTTAATTCTTTGGATGGAAGATAGATATTTGAGGCTTCCTTTTGGTTGCATTGTTCTGAGTGGGGAGAATGGGTTATGTCACCAGCATGTGCTCTTCTTCATAGTGGCTTCAATATGTCAGGATTTACTATTGCCAGAATCCTTTCAGCTGACTTATGGATTGCTCATAAAATGAATTGACCTGTGTGTTACTCTTTAATTAGTATATTTATTTATGTGGTATGAAGAAAAGAGCATAGCCCCAACACATCATTTCTATGATATCGTTAACATTGGGAAAGATATTTACATTAAGTCACCGACAGTATAACAAAAAAAAATTTTTTTAAAAAGATATGTGAATCTATTTGAGTATATGATAAAATAACACACTTCTAATTAATATATATCCAAGTTTGGAAAACTAATTCTGAAAAGGAGAAAATCTCTACTATACCTTAAGAATTTTCTGATAGTCCCAAGGAAACTCACAATAAAAAGAACCTTGACAAATTGAAAACAGATGAAAATTAAAGCAATATATTTAGAAAGTGTAGTGCAAAGAGCAACAGTGTGGTCCAGTAGAGTTCCAAATACAAATTTACAAACATGAATTAAAGTTAAAGAACTGGAAAGACTACAGATTTTAAGTCCTATGTGAATGCATACTATTTAATACCAGACTACTGGAACAGCTCCAAATTAAATAATTGGGTAGTTTCTATTTTAAATAAGGGAAGGTCTTTTAGGCATGGATAATATCCTTTTGGTCTGTTTGCACTGTAAATGGTTTGCCATGGAAGGGGGTGAGGTACAAAGCATAGAGTTGGAGAGTAAGTATCCCTAAGATTCTACCTCACACCAGTCAGAGTGGCTTGTTATTCTGTCTATAAATCTAAAGGAAAACATATTCAGATAAGTGCTATATGAATGTGAAGTGGCTTCACCTAAACCAAGCCTGTAATCGAACCTGCACACAAATATGATATATATGAAATCTGGAAGCTTGTGTGTGAAGATGATCTTGAAATATGGATGAGTAGCATATGCATTAACATTTTCATTTAAAATTTCAGAAAAAAATTATTTACCATTTAAAAATTTCAATATCATCACATAAACTAAAGCCTATCAAAAATATTTTCTCCAGTCTAAACGTACATAATCTTCTGGCATCTTAATATTCTCAGCATAGATTTTTTGAGAAATTTTCAGTAAATTCTATTAAATTTTTCAATATACTAATATTTAAAATGTATTTTTAACAGGACAGTATTTAAAAATATAACTATTATTTTTATTTTTATTGCAAATTTCCAGATTATTGAATAAATAAGAATTAGACATTTTAAACCTGTCCAATGTTGACTACACACACATATAACTATATATATAACTATATATATAACTATATATATATATATATAAAACTATATATATTGCTCATAATATGTATATATCCATATATATATCCATATTACATGTAAATATATTATACATATACTTTTTTTTGTGTGTTTTCTTTATTTACACGTACATTTTCCCCTTCCCATTTTCTCCTCCACAACAAACAAACAAACAAACAAACAAAAACAAGAACAAACCCCTTTTGCCTCCCCCCTCCCAATGCCTGTCCCCCCACCCTCTCCCACTTATTGGCCCTGGCATTCCCCTACACTGGGGCACAAAACCTTCACAAGGCCGAGGTCCTTTACTCCTATTGATGATCGAATTTGCAATCCTCTACTATATACCTGCTGCCAGAACATTCAGTCCCACCATGTATAGTCCTTGATTGGTGGTTGGGTCCCTGGGAGCTCTGAGGGTACTAGTTGGTAATTGTTGTTCATCCTAAGGGGCTGCAAACCCTTCAGCTCCATAGAACCTTTCTCTAACTCCTTCATTGGGGACCGTGTACTCAGTTCAATGAACATATACTTTTTTACAGATAAAATCTAAATCATGTAATTACTGCTGATTAGGCTACTCTTCAAAGCTTCCTGTCTAAATACAAATTATTTTTTCTATTGTAATGGGTCCCAAGCTAGAGCTGCAGTGTATTTTCTGTGTTAATTTAAAATTAAATAAAACAGTGTACACATTTTATGATTTTCAAAATTATAGTTCAGTCATTTTTTCATAGTTCAGGCATTTTGATATCCTCAAAATTTGTTCCGATCAAATAGCTCAGAAAAATGCAAATATATCCTTAAAAGCCTCATTGGACAAAATATGGTTTTGATAGATCTGCTGAAAGTCACTATTTACTGCTCACATATTTTGCGTATTGAGAATATAGAATATAACTAGATAAATTCAGATGTAATTTAATCTTGCTTTCAGTGGAAAAGGTGGCAGAATACTAAGGAAAAATTAAGCAAAAATGTAATTAAATCAACAAGGAGTTAATTAAATCAGTGCTGCAAATAATTATTGCATTATTTCCTTCTAACCCTTAGAGAAATTCAAAACTGTAATTTACTTACACAACATGATTTTATCTAATCTGTCCTTTACAAATCATCAGATAAACTGATAACCTCATTATTCCACAAAGCAATACCATTTCTGTCTGAGTAGAAAACACATGATCTGGATATGAATCATGGGTAAAAAAAATATATATTTATTTTTTCAATAGTTTTAGATGGCTGCATTTTATATTCCACATTTCTCAACTTTTATCTCCATCTAGAAGTTAGTCATTTACTTTGTTAACCATACACTAATATTTCAAAGTTCCCATGTATTTTGTCCCATTCTTTTCACAGTGCTAGCATACTAAAGCATAGAGGACAATCAAAGCTCTTAGCTACATGGTGGATTATCGCTCATCACTCAGTGGGTGAATTACTTGCCTATCAATCTGAGGCTCTGATTTCTCACCCTAGAATTGTATGTTTCATCCCCAAAGCCTCATAAACCATTCAAGGTGCTGGTACATGCCTGTAATCCTAGCATTCATCAATATCCCATAACGACAACAATAGAATATCAGTAAAAAGGCCACAATGCAGATTGTGTTTTAAAATATGCATGAGCCTCATTCTTTTGGATAGTTACCATCATTAAATATTGGGAACTTCAGAACTATTTTTTAGATTAATAATTCTGTAACAGTCTAAAGGCTTCTTTTAGATCGTTTAATATAATTGAATTCATATAATATGAAAAGTTACAGTTAATTAGTAGTAGTCTTTAAATCTCAGGTCAAGTAGTTAGAAGTCATGTACTTGTGACAAAACACACAAACTTAATGTTTTTTGTATTTTTTTTTTTTTTTTTTTTTTTTTTTTTTTTTTTTTTTTTTTTTTTGCTCTAAAATGCTTTTACTTTCCACCGTGGAGAAGCATGTGAGAATTAGACACTGCAGGAATGGCAAACTTATTGAGAAGCGTAGGCTGGGTTACAACTAGAAGTTAATGCCTTTTGCACAAGACAATTAGTAACCATTACTATTTACTTAAGAATTATATTTTTATTCCTGTCTTTATTCATGTCTGGTTTGCATTAGTTCGCTTTGGTTTTGGTGCTGTTGTATGGAACACCTCACAAAGAAGATGTGTGAGAAATGTATGAATGAATTTAAACTTGGTAAAGAAAATTATAATTATTTGGGATAAACTAATTAATATTTTAAAATTAAGGAAATGTATTTTTCATGTTTGACATATAAGATGCACCTTCAGAATTCGTGATATATTCAATTACATGCGGATTTTAAGTAATTGCATGGTGAGAATGGGTACCTGATGTATATGCAGGTGCCCAAGATTTAAAGATAAACTTCTAATGCAAATGTGACTGTAGAAGTTTAGGTGTATATTTCTTTGAAGATGCATAATTAGAGTGAATTTTATTTCCTCTGGGATTCTGCTTTACATTTGATTCTTTTCTATTATGCTTAATTTCTCAGAGAAAGATTAAATTGCCAAATTTGACTATTACTGCTTTCTGTATTATATCTTGTTTCATTCTAAAACCTACATTCAGTATTTAAACAAACCTTTCCATATACTGGCACATTGCGAGGTGAATACAGACCAAATTTTGCTTGTTTATTTGGAAATTGTATTTTAATTACAACATTTTTTCTCTTTTCTTCTCTCTCTGTGTTTATTCTTCTTCATGCCCTCCCTTTTAAATTTTTATTAATTGTTATTGAGGGAATCTATATATTTGTATATACTTATATATTTCTAAATCAAACAGGTTGAATCTATGTAGTGTTTAAGGTCTGGCTGTTGGGTGCAGGCCATTTGTTTTGTTGATAAAAATGCTACATTTGATTGTATAAACAGTGGTCATATTCTACTTACATTTTTGCAAGCACCTGCTTATAATGGAACTTTTCAAGATGATTTTTTTAATTCTCTGAAGTATTTGTTTCATATCCTGAAACCACTTTTCGTTTTTACCAGCAAATGAAGATTATACTAAAAGTATATTTTTATGTTTACACACTACTTAAGAGTGTTAAGACAATAGGTGGAACTCAACTTCCATTCAAATTACAGCATGCTGTCTCTGTGTTACTAATTACAGAGGGGAAAGCACGTAAAGTGCACTTCTTTTTAATTATACCAAATCTCTATGGAATTTCTTTTTTAAATGAGGTTACTGACAGGAATGTCAATGGGTTAATGAAAGGGAAAGCTACTGCACATTTTGTTTCAAACTCACTTTAGGTTTTAAATACTGTGTGGCACTTGAGTCTAGGACTTGATTCTAAGCTAACAATAAACTGTTAAGATAAGAAATACCAATTATCTCATTAATTTGTAAGTGTAGACAGCCAGTCGAGCCCCAACATGAACCTTCCTTATTGTGTATGATCTCAGTTAACTCTGGACATAGTCTAAATTGATTTGTTGACTGCCAACTTCCCCACCCCTTATTCTTGTATAATTCACTCACGAAGAAGCTATAATTTCACTACAATGTGCAGCTTGTTTTCCTTCTTTCTCTAATTATTGTCTGAAGTTTAACTAATTATACACAGAGTAAAATAGGTCTTTGAGAGGTAACGGTACCCAGGACATAAAAACAAACACAACTTCTTAGAAATTATTTTGCAAATCCTCATCTAAATCTGTCAAGTTATAATAACCACTTAGCTCTAATGTAGTTCAGAGTAATTTGCTTTTATTAACCCATTCAGTCCTGTCATAAAGGCAATAAAGCCATCACATTTTAAAGATCAGGAAACAAAAGACGTTTAAACAAGCTATATAGCAAGAAAGTGGTGAATCCAGGGCATACTATATGAAACATTGTGAAGGGAGTCGCTAAAGATCAGCATGAACATTTGTATAAAATGTCACCATTTGCATCTTTGTTTACTGTAGCTACTATGAAAGTAGGATCAAATGTAGTTTAATATTTTAAAACATGTAGTTAGTGGAATGTGTAATCAAATTGGTCAAAATAAGCAGTAGTGTCTTAGTTAGGGTTTTACTGCTGTGAACAGACACCATGACCTAGGCAGCTCCTATAAGGAAAACATTTAATTGGGACTGACTTAAAGATTCAGAGGGTCAGTCCGTTATCATCAAGACAAGAACATGGCAGTGTCCAAGCAGGCATGGTGCATGCACAGCTGAGAGTCCTACATCTTCACCTGAAGGCTAGTGGAAGACTGACTTCCAGGCAGCTAGTAGTAGGGTCTTATAGCCCACACCCACAGTGATACACACAAGGCCATACCTACTCCAAAAGGGCCACACCCCCAAATAGTGCCATTTCTTGGGCCTAGGTTATACAAACCAGCACAAGTAATAAATATAACATTGATCTAGAAAAAAAGTCTTCAAAGATGTAAGTGGCTTTAGGTACAGCTGATACCTCAGGAATAATGTTTTAAGGAACAGCTGAACTTGAATTCTGTTGTAATTTGTAAAACATGATTTTTAATTCCCCAAATTAGCAACATCCTAAGAGGTAATTCATTGAGAAAGAACTACAACATTATTCATTTATTTATTATAGGGAGAGTCCTTCACTTAAATATGTATATATACATATTACATATACAGATATCTTCTTTACCTGCAAGAGAACATGGTTTTGGTAAGATATACGGGTCCTGTGCACATTACTTCAGTCTCTGTGAATTCATTACACTTAGCCCATTTTGATTCAGATGGCCTTGTTTTCTCTGAGTCTTGCATCCCCTCTGGCTCTTCTATTCTTTCCACTTCTTCTTCAGTAGGGTTCCCTGAGCTCTGAAGGCAGGGACTTGATGGAGATATCCCATTTAAGGATGAGTGTTCCAAAGACTCTCCCTCTGTGTAAAGCCTGGTTGTGGGGGTCTTTGTATTTGTTCTGATCTACTGCAGGAGGAAGCGTCTCTAGTGAAGGCTAAATAATGACTGATCATACGTACTTGCCTTCTTTTCTGATCTTTTTTTTCTTTTTTAGATATTTTCTTTATTTACATGTAAATTTTCCCTTTCCCAGGTTCCCCTCCAAAAAATCAACAAACAAACAAACAAAAACAACAAGAACAAACTCCTTTTGCCTCCCCCCTCCCCATGCCTGCCATCCCACCCTCTCCCACTTATTGGCCCTGGCATTCCCCTACACTGAGGCACAGAACCTTCACAAGGCCGAGGTCCTTTCCTCCTATTGATGATCAAATTTGCGATCCTCTACTATACACATGCTGCCAGAACATTCAGTCCCACCCTGTATAGTCCTTGATTGGTGGTTGGGTCCCTGGGAGCTCTGAGGGTACTAGTTAGTAATTGTTGTTCGTCCTAAGGGGCTGCAAACCCTTCAGCTCCATAGAACCTTTCTCTAACTCCTTCATTGGGGACAGTGTACTCAGTTCAATGAATGGTTGTGAGCTTCTACATCTGAGTTAGTCAGGTATTGTCAGAGCCTCTCAGGAGATAGCTATATGCTTGCCCTTCCTTCAGTCTCTGCTCCATAGTTAATCTCTGCCACTCCTTCTGTGGGTGTTTGGTTCCCCTTTTTAAGAAGGAATGAAATGTCCACCTTTTGGTCTTCCTTCTTCTTAAGTTTCTTGTGGTTTGTGGGTCATTCTTCCTGTATTCCAAACTTCTGGGCTAATAACCACTTATCAGAGAATGCATACCATGTGTGATCTTTTGTGATTGGGTTACCTCACTCAGGATGATACTCTCCAGATCCATCCATTTCCCTAAGAATTTCATAAATTCATTGTTTTTAATAGCTGAGTAGTACTCCATTGTGTAGATGTACCACACTTTCTGTATCCATTCCTCTGTTGAGGGACATCTGGGTTGTTTCCAGTTTCTGGCTATTATAAATAAGGCTGTTATGAACATGGTGGAACATGTGTCCTTATTACATGTTGGAGCATCTTCTGGTTGCATCCCCTCTGGCTCTTCTATTCTTTCAACTTCTTCTTCAGTAGGGTTTCCTGAGCTCTGAAGGCAGGGACTTGATGGAGATATCCCATTTAAGGATGAGTGTTCCAAAGTCTCTCCCTCTGTGTAATGCCTGTCTATGGGGGTCTTTGTATTTGCTCTCATCTACTGCAGGAGGAAGCGTCTCTGGTGAAGGCTGAATAATGACTGATCATACATACTTGCCTTCTTTTCTGATCTTTGAGTGGTCATTGCTTCTGGAACTCTTCACTGTTTTCTCACCCGCACTATACCCACATAGTCAATGGCTTGCCCGCTTGTACACCATTGTTCTCATGTCCTTTTAATTTCCTGCATGTCCTCTTCGTATCACACAGTTTTCAGTGGAACAGCTTACGCACTTGTTTCTCTTTATGATAATGTACCACTTTTGCCAAACAGAAGCCATCCTGTGAAAACATGTGACTTCCCTACCCCTCTATGAGCATGTCGTTTCCCACTCTGTAAAATGATCATGTGTGCTAAATGGACATTGGTTGTTGCTTAAGCATGTCATATGACAATGATATCTGCAGAGGCCGGCGAGTCCAAATCAAAGGTGGTAGAGGAAAGCTTTTAAAGGGAAACAGGTACCTTCTTTGAGCCACTTAAAACCAAGGACTGAATTCACACGTATAAACATATGTGTAACTTGAACATGTGAAACAAATCAAACACAACAACATTCAGCTTAGAGTTACATAACCAAGGAAGTATGCATATGCAAAGATAATTTTGAAACTTGATTGAACGGGATTGTGTTCAAATTAAATAAAATGGTTAACTTCTGTTGAAAGAGATTCATAATAATATATTGTTTCTGGTGAAATATGTGTCTAAAAAGACATTTCAGGCTAACAGCCTTATTTCAAATTTAGGATTAGAATTGTATGTAAACTGTAAGTGTATCAATGGTGTATTAATACTTTTTAAAAATTATCCCACAATAAAATCTATATTCATGAAAACTGAGATTGTTTCGATTTTATCCACCCAAAACTCTAGTATAATATTGTACTATTTCTTTGGCACGCGATTATAATTTTCATGCATCATTTGCTCATTTTAAATCTATTCCCATTTCTCTTGCTTTCTGCATCTAAGAAACAAAGAAAAATCACTTTAAAAAGAACTTGGGGAGCAATGGGATTTTATATTACTTTATAGAAAAACTAATTACTATATGGTATATATAAAAGCCATTTATAAACTATATTTCAAAGAGATGAGTTAAATTGCATATGAGTTAAGAATGAGTATATAAATAGGCCAGAAATAAATGTAATCTAATTATAACTTCCAGGATATCGCCTTTGTGTCATTCTTTTACGACAGATTCTATCACACAGCTACATCAATTATATGCATAATTCTGGTTTCAAAATAAAGTGAAACTCTTAAACTGCTTTCTGTTTTGTGGAGTTAACATAGGTAATTATTAGCATGTTGCAAACTGGGAAAGCTCAATCATGGCCTCTGCGAGAGATTTACACAATACGATGCAGTTCAAAGGATGTCAGCGTTTGACTTGAAGCACACATATCTATGGGGTTCTCCTGCACTGTTTTTCCCTATTAGAGGGCAGTGCTGCCAGCTCTTCTTCTAGTTTATGCTATGTTCAAGTCTGGGAGAAGGTGCTGTAGTGCTTGGAGGATTACAAATACAGAGCAGTTGCCTCACTGCTTCCTGTCTGGTCTGTGCTATTGATTTATGGTTGTTCCAGAAGCCGATGGGAGCTATAGTTCAGAAAACATGGGTTTTGAAAGTGGGAAGAACAAATAGCCATCATGTTGTTCCCTTTCGTAAGCAGCAGTCGTCTGACTAAAAGAGAACCTGGAGTAATGTGTGATTTCCTGTATCTACCAAATCGGAGGAAAACAAACACTGTTAATCATGAATAATCTATTCATAAATAGAGGCATACTGAAAGATTTTAATCTTAAATTTTCTATTATTATGATCAATTTGCTGTTGTTTAAGTGTATATGTATATTATCTGCATGTATATCTATGTACCATGCATGTATGTAAAGTATTAATGACAGTGAATTAATTCCTTTCATTTGCAAATCGAAAAGGATAGAAACGTGTGACTGCAGAATTTTGAGGGTTTTGTCTACTTGCTTTCTGCTATATTATATAAGAGTGTTTTTTATTTAAATATTTCTTTTGGTGTGAGTTTAATACACTTTAGATCAAACATGGTGTCTGCAGAATGCTTTGGAAAATTACGAGTCACAGGTGTGCTACACAATAGCCTACAGGGCTGGGATCACTGCGCTGTTATCATATATTTATAGTATGCTGGTACTTTATTGAAAATGACCTACCAAATAGTTCAATTTGAACAACATTTCTGCTTAAACTTCAGAAAAATGAAGGCGATACATGGTTCTTTAATATATAAATGTTATATGCATATCTTTTTATAAATGAATGTGTTAAGAAATCTTTGGTTCATTCCATTTAAGTAGATACTTAAATGTTTCTTTAGAATATCAGGTATGATGCTACCTTCTGACTGAAGACTATATTTTACTATGTGCCATTGTCACGCACACAGCTAAATTATTTAGCTAGAAGTTGTGTAGCTCAAAATGAATGGAGCCACTTGCTCTATTCATTATTTATCCTGGCCATTCAAGTGTCATTACATTTAGTTGAAGTTGAAAATCATGTTTTTTCCTTTTCATGATATTTTAACTACAGTTATATCCAAAGTTACATCATTCATATTTCTAATATTTGTGCCTATTCTGTTTCCTGAATTTCAGACTATTGCCAAAAATGTCCAACCTTTTCCTACTTTCTCAAACTTGTTCGTCAAATGATTCTGTCTCTATAAGTTACAGTAATTAATGAAAAGGGAGTTCATAGATTTGAAAGAGAGTAAGAAGGGAAAGGGGGGGATTAGGGATAAAAAAGATAGAGGAAATGTTTATAATAGCAAAAATAAATAATTTTAAAATGGCTGCACATGATCACATTTTAATGTTTTCTAAGAAAACAATAAAACCATTCAACATGTATGTAATGTGCAGTATTTTAAATCATTATAGGCATTTTATTGTTGAAATATTTATATTTTCAATTTTTATTTATATTCCTGCTCAACAATCATCCAATGTGGTTTTCTGACATGCAGCCCACAGATTAGATTCAGAGAACTGGAACATGTTTATGAGCTGCTTTAAGAATATCTGGGGAGAGACTTACATGTCTGCCAGTGCCTTCAACAATACTGTTCCACTATATTTATACATATCTATCTTGAAAAGCATGTGCTAACTTGAAAGAAAACAATCATCCTTTTTTAGACTCTATATCATGAAATTTCAATGTAGACATTGGATTTAAAGATTAGATGTAAAAATGTGGTTCCTGTCCACTCCATCCCTGCACAGCCTCCAGCAATTCATCTCAGGATCTTGTGCTTACTAACAAAGTGTTCAACTCTAAAACTGCATCTGTAACACCTTTACAATTTAAATATTCATAAAAGATTTCACTGAGCAGACCAGGAGAGCCTTAAATTCATGATCTTCCTACCCTGGCCTCTGCTGCTGAGAGAATGTGTGGGCACCACCAGACATGTCTGTGATAAATGTTTTCATTCAAAAGCATACAGCTTTCTGTTAGAACTAAATACTGAAATATGTCAAGTTAAATGTAATATTGAGTAAGGCAGAACTTAGAGGTTTATAAAATGAGATAAAAAGGGAAAGGCCACCTATTTCTTTGGTAGCTGTGGGCAAGTCTATAATCAAACCTGCCCCTGTCTTTTAGTCATCGATTTCTGGAAAGCACTTCTGTATGTTTGTATACATGTAAAAATATATTTCTCATGGCAGCAATTGCATTGCCCAAAGTATTCCATAGGATGACATTTTAGAGCTCAGATCTGAAAGTGTACACCGGATATGCTGCCAATCAGGGAAATGTTCTTTCTAACAAGGATGTGTTTTATTTTCCGTTCTCCCAAGCTCTGCAGCAGTGTAAGTGTTAAAGCCTGAGAGGTTTCGAAAGCTTCAGTGAATGTGTTAAGACTGTTAATGAAGCTCCAGAATCTAAGGACAAAATTAGCTCTCACACCCACACTGCGCAAAGTACACCAACTGTCTGATAGAATTGCATCATGACTTTTACCTGGGGACACGGGTATTATATTCAGCTGAATTGATGAAATTGGGAAGACAGATGTGCCCAAAGGACATTTTAAGAAGCTTGTACCTACATAAATTGCTTGTGAAAAATCTCTAACATTTGAATAAGAAACCAATGTAAAATGTTTTCTGCCTGTAAACTTCAGGTCATACGATATGTATTATCTAGAATATCCTTTAAGGGGAGAGAACATTTGACTTTTTCTTGCTTAAATGAACTACATAATTTTAAGTTCAATGAATACCCCCTGTGTTTTATGCATAAATACTTAGGACAGCAGAGTTGATGTATGATTTTTATTCTTTGCTTTGTTTGCCTTAAAGCATTAAGTACAGGTTTTCTTTGCAGAGTCTTTGGCATACAAAATGAGATGCAGATTTTAATAACTTAGATAACTAATCACTTAGCATATAGAGTCACAAACTAAGAGTGGCTATATCAGCGAATACCTCCCAACACAGTCAGACTGGCAGCTTCACATGCTCAGATATTGATACCTGAGGAAGAGAACATCATAATGGCCACTGATTAATCTTAACAGTTGAATTTTTAATATTCCTAGAACCATTGCATTTCATTTTTTAGGTTACCTTTAAACACATTTAAGAATTCTTTCTCATACATAAGAAATATTTCACTTACAGCTCTAAAAGAAAACGTCTTGATTATATGGACAGTGTAGATGGATATTTATATTTGTTTGTTTGTTTATAATAAAACAGATGGCCAAATTAAAAATATTTTTATTGCTAGCACTAAAATAATGAAGATGGATCACTCTTCTCACCTTGTGCCTTTTCCACTTTGGAGAGATACTAGATGGTCTTACTTTTTGTTCAAGAAATCTTAGACACTAATTCTTTTTTTCATAAAAAGACATTTTGGTTACTTAGACAGTCCCAGAACCTAAGATTGTTCCTACTGCAAATATGTAAAACACAGGTATTTAAATTTTTAACTGGTAAACTTTAGAATAGTAAACATTATCTGACACATCTGGTTTCTACTCTGTACATGTGGTTACTGACCTCATTATACATATAGCATCTTGTTGGAAATCCATAAAGCAATCTTATTCCCAAGAGGATTTATTTATAGATGGACAGGGTCCATGGCTACAAATGATACTTTTGATGATCTACTGTCTTTACTTTGTTGTTATGATAGAATTATTTTAAATTAGTGGCAATGGCACACTTAAAATTCATCATGACCTCAGTCTCCTCTTTTTTTAACTACAGAATATATTACCTTTTCCACCTGTTGGCAGTTCACATGTATAACTTGTACTTCAAGGCTTTCTTTCCATACTCTGTCTTCTTAATTACACTATAAGTCCCTGAAAGAGTCTTTGACTTGTGACACTTCATGGTTATTTAAAACAAATCTTGCCCAAGACATGTGATAAAAGATTAATTAAAAATGAAAAGAAAAATGGTTTAAAAGTAAAACAAATTTGTTATAGATAGTGAAAAGTAATGTTACTATAGCAATTAGAAGTTTAAAAAGTATTTTAAATTTATTATATTTTAAATTTCTAAATAGGTGCACTCTATTCTATATTAGGCTTTAAACATATTTTTCTATTATGTTTGTGGTAGACAGGTATTAATTGTATAAGAGGAATTTTAAACTGACTTTTCAAGGACTGCCAAGATGGCCTAGATTTAATAGAGTACATGATTACTGCAGTGGACTAGAATATGACTTACTAGTCCCCCAAGCTGAAAAATGTACAGCCATTACAATTCCAGCCTCTCCTGAAGCTGGATCTGGGGATCCACCATCTCTGTGCCCCACAGGCATCTTCGCTAATGTGCACACACCCACACACAGCACATAAGTAAAGCCGAACAGATGTTTTAATATGAAATTTCTGTTACAAAGTAGTACCTACATACCCTATTTTGAGGGCAAAGTCTCCTTTCAAGGGAGTTACTGTTGGATTTCCTATCCTTGCCCCACTTTCTTAAATGATACCTGAAAATCATCATTTCTAATTTTTGTAATTAAAAAGGGAATTTTTCATATAACCTTTCCTGAAGTTTACATAAAATCTTCATGTGAATAAACCATATAAAATTAGACCCAGTAATAAAATCTTAAGTGTACAGATAAGCATAAGTAGAAAATTAATAGAAGTAATTTCCTGTCAAATTTCAGGTTTAATAAGTAGGGCTTGAGAAAGGATCAAACTTTTTAAGAATAAATGACTTAAATTATAATAAAGTTGTACTTTGATTGCCAGTTCAGCAAATAATCCCTGCAACCAACCATCCCTATTATTAAGCCTAATTGTATAATACAGTGACATTAAATATCACACTTTTCAAATTTGAGCATGAAAAGTGTAGATTTCTGGTGTTATTTTCAATAACATCATTCACCTCCCTAGACATAGGGTCTCTGTTTTATCTGTAGCACTTCAGTTAAGCTAGTCTAACAAGTGCCAGACACCATACTATTTGCTTGCCAGTACTGGAAATACAGTCTTGCAACACAAGACATTTTTATTGTGAGTCTGGATATCAGAATTAGGTCCCCATGGTTTCAAAACAGGCACTATAATAAATGAGCTATTTCTTAAGCCTCTGAACATTTACTTTGTTCAGATTAATTGAATGTATTTACATATACTATTTTGAATAAATTTCAAGTAAACCAGTTTAACAAGCCCAAATACCTGTATCACTTTATTCTCTGTCTTTTGACATATAAGTACTACATTTAGGAAACACGCTGTTTAGGATCTAGCAGTGAATATCAATCATGCCATAGAAGCCTCTTGTATAAATAGCAAATATGTTGCATGAAGCTTCAGCTTCAGCTTTAAGGTGTACAGAATGTAACATATATCACACAATGGTTTAGAAATGGGAAGCCTATAATACACTCCAACCTGATATCAGAGAAGAAAATATTCTCAGATAAGTTTTTCACAGGCCACTCAGTATTTCCCTTTGATCACTGATAATATTACAGATGTTCAAATTACAGATTACCATAATAATTTCACTTCATATTTAATCAGGATTCTATATTTCAATATAATTTTATTCTTTAAATATATAACTGCATTCATTTCAGAGTTGATTTAAAAACATACCCATTTTACTTAAAATTTTCATGTTTTACAGCTGAATAATATTCTACTGTGTTAAGTTTGCCATATATTATTGTCCATTCATCAGTTTACGGATGACTTATCTGCTTGCAATTCTGGTTATTATAAATTGAGCAGCAATGATCATAAATAATCACATGTCTCTGCAATAAGATGTAGAGTCCTTTCACAGTGACTGTAGCGGGACGTCTATGTCCTTCACAAGTTCAAGCCAGAAGAGGTCCCAACTGAGAGATGGAAGTGGATATGAGCTCCAATCCTAAACAAAAGCTTTTGCCATTGATACCTACTGGCAAAGTGAAAATTCATCCTTCCCAGTGGAGGGAAAATTGTTATGTCACTAGGTATCTAAGAAACCACAATATACAGAAGGCACATGCCCAGGAAAAAATGACTAATACAAAACCTACTCCATGATTATTTTGTGATTATTTTGCTTGGGCTTTTGTGCCATTTTGGTTTTGGGTTTCTTTTTATTTTTGTAGTGTTTTTATAGTGTTGAGAGAGAGAGAGAGAGAGAGAGAGAGAGAGAGAGAGAGAGAGGAGAAAGAGAGGAGAGAGAGAGAGGAGAAACACAGAGACAGAGAGATAAAGAGACAGAGAATGACAAAGAGAAACAGAGATGACAGACAGAAACAAAGAGACAGAATCAGAAACAGCAAAAACAGAGAATAAAGTATGGTGAGTAGAGAAATAGGTAGGATTAAGTTTAGAAGTTGGGAGAAAGAAAAATACGGTAAAAGTTCTGTATGAAAAGTAAGAAAAATAAAATATAAATAAGACTACTATGAACATAGTTGACCATGTATCCTTATTACATGTTGGAACATTTTCTGGGTATATGTCCAGGATTAGAATTGCTGGGTCCTCAGGTAGTATTATGTCTAATTTTCTGAGGAACCACCAAACTAATTTCCAGAGTGGTTGTACCAGCTTACATTCCCAACAAGAATGGAGAAGTGTTCCTCTTTCTCCACATCCTCTCCAGCACCTGATGTCACCTGAGTTTTGATCATAGCCATTCTGACTGGTGTGAGGTAGAATTTCAGGGTTGCTTTGATTTGCATTTCCCTGATGACTAAAGATGTTAAGCATTTCTTTAGGTGCTGCTTGGCCATTGGATATTCCTCAGTTGAAAATTCTTTGTTTAGCTCTGTATCCCATTTTTAATAGGGTTATTTGGTTCTCTCACAGGATCCCTAATGGAGGAGTTGGGGAAGGGACTGAAGGAGTTGAAGGCTGTTGGCCTGGGTCCCAATGCTGCTGCTGAGGCTAGGGATTTCTGCTGCTGGTGCCTGGGGCTGCACATTAGTTAAAAGTAGGCAATGCATAATCATAAGATATTTTATTACAGGAAAGAGAAAATAGGCTGGACATGACTGTGGAGAGAGATAGAAAGAAGAAGGAGAGGAGAGGAGAGGAAGAGAGAGAGCAAGAAAAGAGCAAGAGAGGAAGAAGGCAAGAGAGGGGACAAAGAGCAAGAGAGAAAGAAAGGAAGCAAGAGAGGACAAAGAACAAGACTGAGAGGAGGGGACAAACTGCCACTTATATTGTGTGAGGCGGGGCTATCTGTCTGTGGGGCAGGGCATACCTGGCTGTGGTCAGATGACTGAGGGTAGGGTCCAGCCAGAATGCTGGGAGCTTGGGGCATTGTCTATGTGACAGAGCACACATCTCCTGCAGGGCCATCTGTGGGGGCTTGGGACTAAAACACGAGCAAGGGTCCTAGGAGTTATGGCCGAACTCCTTCTGTCCTTTGCAGGCAGAAATATTGCCAACTGGGTCACTGGGATTCCAGACTTATACTAGACTGTGCCCAGGCTGCTTGAACAGACCACTGCCCTACAGCAGGGGTTTGTAACCCTGTGGGAAGAACAATATCAACCAACCAGACACCCCCCCCCAAAAAAAAAAAAAAAAAACTCCCAGGGAGTAAGCCTTCAACAAAGGAGTACACATGGCTGCAGCTGCATATGTAGTAGAGGGTGGCCTTGTCATGCAGCAATGGAAGGTGAGAAGCCTTGATAGATGCCCAGTACAGGGGAATCAAAGTTGCGGAGGTGAGAGTGGGTGGGTGGGTGGAGTAATACTTTCAAAAGCGGGGGGGGGGGAGGATGGGGTTTCTGGGAGGGAGGGAAACCAGGAAAGGGGTAACATTTGAAATGTAAATAAGCAAAATACCCAATTAAAAAAAAGAAAAGAAAAAAAGAAAATACCAAATTTTGGCATGTTGAAGCCACAAACCTATTGTTACTATATCAGTTCATGGGGAGTAAGCACAAAGTCATTTCTCTATGAACACTGGTCAGATGCAGAATTATAGTACATGCATATTTCTGAAAGGAGGTATATTCTGAAGTAGTCTCAATTCTGATCAAAGACTGAATAATAGTAAATTATACACATCACAATTAGAATTCTTAATTTTATTACCATAGATAAATATGGCTTCCCCCCCCCCCCAAATACTCTTAAAACATTGTGATGTAGAAAATTTTTGTGAGGTTCTGATATAAACTTAGGTTCATTGAGGGTAAAATTATTTCTTCATGAATGATAGCAGTGTTGGTGTATTGAAGATAAACTCTCCAGTAGGTTATTCAAATGAACAGCATTGATCCTTGTTCTTTTCTGACCCTAGAGCTGTGCCTTAGAAGCTGTAATTGTTCAAAAGTATATTTGATAAAATCTAAATAGATTGTAGGGGCAAAAAGAAATACTGATTTGCTATGTATATGTTACGTGCAAAGTATTTACAGTTGATGTTATGTAAAATACAAGTTCACATCCTACACACTCAGCTTAATTTACTCACAAATGCTGACTGGGACAAACCTCTGCAGTCCAGGCTTCATGCCTCAGCATACTAACGCTGTCATACATAGTATCTCCTCTTAAAGATGTAACTAATTAATCTTCTCTTTCTGTAGACACATGTGACTGCTATTGAATTTCAGATAACAATAATGATTTTTAAAGTTTTCTCACTCTTATTGGTGATACTCAATCACATGTCATTTGGAAATTTTAACTATGTGACATAACAGATTCTGATAGTCTAAAAAGACTGAAGCCTGTATATATGCAAGTGGTTGTAGGCCTTGTGTTCTAAAACTTTAAGGACTTAAGTGAATTTTTAAAAAATGTAGATATACAGAATTTTTTGACACTTTTCTCCCCCTTCCTCCTCCTCCTTTTAAGTATTGCAATAAGATCTTACTAATTTTCCAAGGCTGGCTTGAAATCCATTCTGTAGGCATAATATACCTAAAACTTGTTTGTGATCCTCCTACATCAGCCTCCCAGATTTTAGGATCACATGCCTTTGTACAACATATTGAACCACAAGCAGTCTTACTTGGTGAGGATTTAACTATTTTTAGTTTTATTAGGAATTTAAAATATTCAGTATGTGCTCTTTGCCAAATCTCTTGGTGTTGTCTTTGTCATCTTTGTTCTGAGTCCACTTTCCCACAGTGGCCACAGGCATCTCCCCCAAGCTTCAGTTTGCTGTACTGATGCTATATAAAACTTCTCTTATATTCTTGGGTGACAAACACACTCACCAGTGTAATATTTCCCTTTCCTGGATTTCTTTCACACTGACTTTCAATGCATTTTATTTTTTCCAGAAAAGTTATTACAAATGAAGAACGTAGAAAAATAGATTAATATAGAATTTCGTCCTTCTTTCATTTATTCTTCACTATAAGGAGATATCCCTGTTATCATATTACTCTCATTATCTAATTAACCTAATAACAGAAGTGTTTTTTATCTGTGGCTTAAGTAATTTGTGATAAAACCTAGAATTTAGTGTAATTTCTTTTTTTAATGTATCAATTTTTTATTGATCTAAGTTTTATTGCATTATGATGAGAAAAGATACATGATTTCAATTTTTCTGAATTTGCTAACATTTAAAAACATATTTTAAGTAAATAGAATTAAATCACATTCTTGTTTCCCTTTTGTACCCCACCTCCTCCCAGAGACCCCTCTTCATATTCTTTAAAATTTATAAAATATTATAACAATAAAAATGAGTATTATAAAAGTTGTTTGATATAAAATAACAATCAATTTAACAGTATTATGTAGATGCTTGTCTACAAAAATACAGAAAATACATATGTTTTTCTCAATATAAATTTTAAATAACTCCAAACATATTAACTGTATATATTAAAATAATACATCACTACTATTAAATGTGGATTCATACAGATCAAGGGCGAAAGTGTGTAATTCAAGCAAACACCACTAACACTCATGTTTCCTGATTCCTGCAGTGAATGTACTACAATAGAACATATTTCTTAAAAAGTATCTCTACACATTCTATCCTGAATGTCTAGAAAATAATTTTCTTTATAAAATGTAGAAAACCAATGCTTGTTTCTTGTCGAGATAGTGCTTTGTAATCTAACAGCACACCCTCTGGTTTTCAAGGTCTTGAAGTTGCTTTATTCTGTCATTTTATGAGAAATGGTAGGTGATTTCCTATCATGAATTGTGCATGGATTTTGTAACTCATGAAAACAAGACACTTCTAGAAAAATACTAGTTTTAGAATTTGTTTTTACTAAAAATATATTAAATTAAATAAAATATTAAATATATATTAAATTCATTAGAATTGAATTTCATGTAGTTATTGTTCAAAATGCTGATATTAAGATTACTTTATTTTCTAACACATATGTAATGTCTCTGTGAAATTTTCAATGTTATATATATAATATATATTATATATAATATATATATATTGCTAGATATAAACGTCTAAGTCTTAATTTTGCAACTTCAGTAAGCTGACATCTCACCCTGAGCTAGACAACTAACAATTGGTATCAATTTTAATTCTTAGAGTTTTCTGAATGGGTCAAGTGACAATGGCTTTACTCCTGAGATTGCCTATACAATGCATCCCAATATGGTCGTATTTTTATCCGTGGAAAGTATTAATTTTCATAGTGCTATCAAT
Source organism: Montemys delectorum (assembly GCA_019843815.1). NCBI lineage: Eukaryota > Metazoa > Chordata > Mammalia > Rodentia > Muridae > Montemys > Montemys delectorum. The sequence goes on along the minus strand of JADRCD010170049.1, from coordinate 7,461 downwards.
ATAGTGATAGGGAATATTTTAAATTATTTGTTAGATCCTTATTTAGTACCACCCTTAGGAATAGTATGGGTAGGTAAGGGATTTCCCTTCCTGTAAAAGAGAGGTGTACATCCTCAGTGCCATCTGCATACATAAACTCTATACTACATTAATGCAGTGAACAGGCTTAGTTCATAGATTGCTTTTACCCATAAATATCTACTGAACTAAGTTAAACAGGAAATTATCCCCAAAGCTTTCTTTGATACTATCTTAGTGTTAGAATATTCTCAAAAGTCATGAGAAGGCAGAAGCATTCTTTTTGTAATACTTCAACAACATGATTGGCAAAGCACAGCAAGTTCTGATATAAAGTCCTCACACTCAAATAATGGGTCAATACAAAGAAGTTAAAATTAGTTTCTCATTTGGCTTATAGAAATAGTTGTAATGATTATCTAAACAAAATCTTTTAGGACAAATTATATAAGAACAATAAAGGTTATTTTATCTAGTTATTAATTAGGGCTAGATTCACAGTGCTTGTGAAAATCATGGTTCTCTCTAAATATAATTACATGATAACATGAAACAAATCGTTGTGTGTCTAATATAAGTTAAATTATTTTATTTATTAATGAAGTTAACTTCCTCACCTGTGACTTAATAGGTATAAGTGGTGCAGATATGTTGATTTGAGTTCTTTATACTTTGGCATGTGGTTAATACCTGTGAGTACATGGAACTTATTTAATCTCTGTCATTTGTTTCATTTGGTAACAGCATGATAGAAAAAGAATCTATATCATACAATTGCAAAGAGACTTCTCTAAGTCTGATAAATCCATTAGTGCAACTGTCAAAACAGCAAAAACTTGTTAATGCTAGCTCCTATACCCTCCGCGTTGCTGCTTTTCTTTTTGGGTTTCCTAAGTGTTCAACATACAAAAAAAAAAAGGCATTTTAGTACTGAGTAGAAATCTCCCTTTTCATAAACCTGATGAATAACTCAGTAAAAATCAGTAGGATCTAAGTCTTTACCAGAATTTTATTCCTCTCTAGACTTTCTAGGCTTCATCCCTATATCAAGTCAGTTCATCAGAAAGATACCTTCCAGACATTTTTCTATAGCCACCTTCAGAGATGCCTTCACAGAATGATGATGTGGCATCGTGCCCTTGGCTTCTTATCAAAGGTCAGTGTAAGAAATGGCTCTATGAAGAATGCCTCCAGTCTTTCTTTTAAAACCGCTATTCAAGATACTGTCCATTCCAGTGTTTAATGTCCCTTAGACAAAGACTCCTGCCATAAATTCTTCTTAGAGTTAACTTTAATGGTTTTGCTGTATTTGTTCCCTTGTTTTAAAGTATCTCATCTTTTAGGGAAGCAGGAAGGCCTAAAATAATAAATAGAAGACTCCTTTCAACATGCACAGTTCTAGAGAATGTTCTTAGCTGGTTTTCAGTCTCTATCAGTGAAAAACAATGTAGATGTATTCATTCTGCTTTTCCTCTTTCAAACTCAAAATGCTTCCTAGCTTAAAAAATAGGATTTTAAAAGTTACTTGGTGGTAGGGATAGCTACATTAATAATACAATTTCTGGACATGATTCTATGGAGGGCAAAGGGATTCATAGTTTCTGTCGGATCACACTTGTAAATTAGAGGCAGGGAAGTGGCAAACTTTTGACAGTTATTTGGGATGTATGGGGTTAAAAGACACTAAGAGGAATGAGTACTACATTTAGATTAATCCAAGCATTACAGCACCTATTGTTAATCACAACATAATTTTCATGCTAAATCCATCTCTATAATCAGTGTCAAGTTTATGAATGGGAGACTCTGATGTTAATAGTTACTATTGCATTACTTTACACCTAAGAATCTCTCACACATTTGCATAATAGCTTGTAAACTCAGCAAGGATAATACATGAAACTAAAGAGTGTATAGGAAACTAGATTATAAGCATCCTGTGGCCCATGGTACTCACATTTTTTTCAAAATCACCAAAATAATACTAATACTAATACTAATACTAATACTAATACTAATACTAATACTACTAATAATAAATCACCAGGTTTCACTTCCCTTTCATAATCATATTTCCAAACAAGGAGAGTTACTCAGAACTGATCATATCACCACTGCCTTCTTAGAGCCTGTGTTCTCCAACATGGGATGGGAGAGTGGGTGAGCCATGTTCCTACTAGCTTACAGAACAAAAAGATGCATCCTGCATCACACTCAAATTCATATAATTCATATAATGAAGGGAGACTGTTTTGTCTGTGGAAAAGTAAATAGTTCACAACTACCCTGGGGTCATAAAATAATAACAAATGATAATTCTGTAGATAGAAAAATATAACCAGATATCTGTAGATAGAAAAATATAACCAGAACTTCTAGGAGACAAGAATGTACCAAAGAAAACAATTTTTTCTTACCCATCCCATCAAATTTATGAATAATTAGCGTATACAAAATATCTACTAAATGTATACAAAAATCATATATACAAATAGATACTTAGAATTAAATACCAGAATGGTGACCAGTTAATCTAAACACAAATTCTAAAAGTTAGTTACATGTTAATTTTAAACAAGCTATCTTTCTTTTAACAACATTCATTTAACCTTGAAGTAAACAGTGTATATGTACCTATACTTTCACCTCCTGGATAAATGGTAATGTTTCAAAGTTTGGGTTTCCAATCAGATTTGGCCTCTACTTCTAAAATATGTAAATCATTACAAATCTCATGCAATAACAAAATATAAATTGCAGGATAACCTGGGGTTTTGTTTCTCAAGAGGCATTTTAAAGTTTAAATTATTTTCACCAATCTGAAGTCACCATAAATCTCCCTGCAGTGAACAACTGGGCATGTTAAAAGTAGTCACAGTTTCCCTATGTGTTTCTAGCATGAGGTTTGAGATAGCAGTCTACTTCACAAGGAAGAAGGCTATACTAATGCACTTGACACTAAAGAACACCAGAATTTTTCTTGAGTTCTATTGTTTGAAACTGTATGGGCTACACATTTAGCTCTACTCATCATTCATACACTCCTTCCCCCATTCATGCATCAGCTGTCAAGAGTGATGGTCTCACCTGGAGCCCTTGGCTCTTCATTTTTAGAGGAGTAAGATACCAATCATTTGTTGAAGTAGTTTATGAAACAAGTCATTTTTTTTTCTAAATTTTGGTGGCTTGTGACTTAATAATAATAGTAATTGTTTTAAAAGTCAAATAAAGCCAGGCAGTGGTGGTGCATGCCTTTAATTAATCCCAACACTTGGAAGGTAGAGGCAGGAGGATTTCTGAGTTCGAGGCCAGCCTGGTCTACAGAGTGAGTTCCAGGACTGCCAGGGCTGCACAGAGAAATCCTGTCTCGAAAAAAAAAAAAAAAAAAAAAAAAAAAAGACAAATAAAGCCATTTTAGTTAATTCAGTGCAATATTATTTCATATTTCAATTCAGCTAATGGGTATTCATTGACCTATGTAGTAAATATGGGTTAGCAATGAAGCATAACACTGAATTATTTCCCACTTGGGGGTCCTAACTATAAAGTAGCCTCACTCCAGAAACTCTAAGTTTTTCACTCTTATCTTCTGGGGGAAAAATAGGTAAATGTGAATACCACTAAAAGTGACTCAGCACTTCTGTTGAATTATCCAAAGGAACAGATTTTTGAAGACATCATTCTTGACTTACGGTATTCATGGTGAAGTTGAGGTCAATAGAGATAGCACATGAACATTTTCCAAAGTTCAACTTCTGATAATAATATGAATATTTAAGAGACGGATTGAATTAACATAATTATCAAAGATTTAAATAAAATTGGAACCTTTACAGGAACTTCAACATCATGGGAAATAAATCAATTTATAGCAACAGCTATTTCAAAAGAGATAAAATGAATTATAAGAGTACACACTGGCTCTAAAACCTCAGGACATTATTAATAAATATTGTCTCTATCCTAAGGTTTCAAGAGCTAGGATGCTAGTACTAAATAGTATGTATTAAGAATTAATTTAGTTTTCAACCAGGATTCCTACAGGAGGAAGATTTATAAAATTGTTCTGACTGTGTATTTCCCCTTATGATATTTGATCCCAGAGGCACATTTTAACTAAATTTGACAGCGGGAAGGGAGTCCAAAGCCAAACAGCATCATGCAAGTTTTTGAAACAGGTGACAGCTAATGGCCTAAGTAGTTCACATTAATAATCAAATGCTGGCTACCCTGTGGATCACAACCGTGTGCTAATGAGGAAAGCCTTGCTTTCTCCCTAGGCAAGCAATTCTTCATGAAGCTTCTAACATTTCTAAAATCTGATGGAAATACAGGAAGGGAAGGCAATGGCAAATGCTAGTCACAGTGCTGATGTGAATAAAAATCGTTTGACTTTACTGTGCTTCATTTATATTATTTACTTAAAACATTTTAATAGAGCTTTTATTAAGTAATGGACATTTTTAAATGCTTTTCTGATTAGTTGCCATAAATATGACTGTAATTATTTCTTCCCTCGATCCCACATTATGTTTTTATTTTTAAAAATAGTTAAAAAAAATTGTTGTGATGTCAGGTGGTTGGCGGGAAATATGCACACACATGCCATAGCTGCATATGTGGATGTCCAAGGGTCAACTTGCAAGGACATCGGTTCTCTCCTTGCAGCCATTGGCACAGGGGTTGGGATGAGATATGAGCTTTTCAGCAGGAATCTTGCTGAGCTAACTTGTTGGCCCCACATTACTATTGTGTTGTTTTTGTTTTCTCCATTTTGTATTTTGTTTGTTTGTTTTAAACTAGGACACTCTACGTAGTTCTACCTCTCCTGAAACTTACTATGTAGACCTGGCCTTGAGCTCACAGAAATTCCCATGCCTCCATCTCCTGAGTGAGGTATTAAATGCATGTGCCACTTCACCAGTTATTTTCTCCTCTTAAAAGAGGAAAGGTATACATTTTGTGTACCTACCAAATCTTATGTTCTCTTCCTTTGGCCAGATATATAACTATGATTACGATAGACATATATTTTGTGCAATCTTGAGTGAAAGAGATGGCATTTCTAACATGGTATATGCGGGGAACAAATTATGCTGCAGGTGAAATAGTGGTCACATCAGGGTCTACATTCAACTTAGATATATGTCCTCACATTCAAATACAGTGGACCTTATGAGAATAGGACAAACAGGCCTTTCACTCCAGCATTGGAGAGCAGGGGTAGTTGGCTATCTTGGAGTTTAAGGCCAGTATGGTCTATATACTGGGTCCTAGACAAGCAAGGGGACATAGGAACTCATTATTGTGAAAACGAACAAGCAAATTAAAAAAAACAAAAACAATCAAGAGCAAATCCTGATTCAAGTAGTTCTTCTTGAATTGTAGTGGTTGGTGGATTTTCATGAAGTTTCTGTCTTCACTCGTTCTTTGTTACTAAAAATAACTAGCATTTTATGAGTGTAGAAGATATTAACTGTAATTTTCTTGCAGCTTGTAGACACATTTTGGCTACTGCAATTTTCTGTTCATTTCTAAAAATATATAATTGTTCTTATATTACCATCATTCCCAATTATTAACAACTGATGAGTTTTGCTAATCTAAATTGTTATTTTATAGCTACATTGAAATACATAGCCATAGTTACTAGTGGAGAGCCGGCTCAGCAGTTAAGAGCACTCCTGGCTCTTGTAGCAAGTAGACATTTGGTTCTTACAACCATACATAAGCCTAAAACTAGATGATATATACCCATATTAGGAGCTTTGTGGACACAAGGGACAAGCATGGTGCACATATGTATACCATACACAAAAAAAATATAAAACTTAAAAAGAAAATCACCATTCTGACAGAACACCTAACAAAAGCTGTAACTAGCCAATCTGAAAGTTTCAACTATGAGGAATAAATGAAATATCATGTATATTTTGCTGATAAATACCCATGTGTAAATACAGCTAATATTTATATGTATTTTAAAAGTCTGTTCCTTTATTGATATATCAATTAGTAATATTATTTATTGATATTATTTTTTATTTATTTTAATATTTAGTAAAACATTAAAATGGTTTAATATTTTTCAGCTAACTTTTCTCCATAATGTTTCCTCATAGTAAGCATTATCTGCCATTACATATAAACTATGATATAAAGCTCATTGGATTTAGGAAGGAATTTTACAGAACAAAACTCCATTGAAGTCAAACAGTACACAAGTAAGTTATTGCCACATTCATTTTTACTGATAATAGAAACATATGTGTAAACAAATGTTCTCTTCCTCATCATACCATGCAACAGTGTTCTAGAGAAACTGTGATGCAGCCTAAACAGGGCATAAATATGAATTCTCACTCAAGGCTGTTTTTTCTTTCTTTCTTTCTTTTATTTTTTTACTTATTCACTTTACATCCAGTTCACTGCCTCCCTCCAGGTAACTCCCTCCCTCAATCCTCCCCTCTCAATCCCCTTCTCCTTCTCCTCTGAATGTGTAGGGCCTTCTTGTGCATCCACTCACCCTGGCACTTTAAGTCTCTGCTAGGCTAAGTGCTTCAGCTCCCATTGAAGCCAGACAAGGCAGCCAGGTTAGCAGAACATATCCCATGTTCAGGCAACAACTCATGGGTTACCCCCATTCCAGTTGTTTTGGACTCATGAAGACCAAGCTGCACTTCTGCTACATATGTGCAGGGAGGCCTAGGTCCAGCCCATATATGTTCTTCGGCTGGTGATTCAGACTCTGAGCTAAAGTTAAGTACTAACATGGCCAAGGTTCCTCAAATTCTCATGGTGCAGCCTCCTGCTTCACCTGCCGCTGGTGGCTCCATGTGTTTCTTGGCTGTACATGAGTCATCATTTCTTCCAATCTCATGTGCCCTGGGACCACCTTTTGCTGAATTTCTCTGTTACAGGTAATTGCTTTTATCATAAGTGAAAACAGCAGTCACAAGATATAACATGCCTACCCTACACTAGTGTGACCTCATCTCTCTGAACTTTGCCTGTTGTGAGCCTGTTCACAAATAAAGTCATATACTGTGTCAATCAGTTAACATATCAGTCTTTGTGGGAACCAGATTAGTACTATAGAAATATGAAATTGCAAAACCTCGGGCTTAATTATAAGCAGAAGAGGGACTGCTGAAGATTTAGCACTTAGCTGTGTCTGAGGCCATTGCAGAATGCTTGTGAAGAGAGCCACTACTCAGAAAAGACGATGCTTCCTGGGATGACATACAAGTTGAATATTTTTTTAAATTTGTAAGTATTAGCAACTTATACCATTTATTAAATTCTAAATGGAAAATTATTTGTTACATAAATTTATTATGATGTATTACCTATTTTTTAACTTTAGTCTTTCCTGAAGAAAGCTGTATATTTTCACAATCTTGAAAAGTACAGTATGATATATATATATATATATATATATAT
>JADRCD010170047.1:0-16751 GCA_019843815.1 Montemys delectorum | reverse complement strand
CTTATATATATATATATATATATATATATATATACATATATACATATGCATACACATGTTATTGAGTATTTAAATACACTGTTAAAACCTTTACAAGTATTATATTATTTTATTCAGCCACTCCTCCATTATTATTCACATTTTAAAAATTACTTGGTCTAATTTCTCACATAGTATGTGATGGGCTATTTAACTAGCTTGATTAAACAAAGAATGGTGGTTCCTTTACTTGTGGTTAATAGAAAAAAAGAGAATGTAGAAAGGATTTAAAAATTCGAAATTACATTAGTTATTTTTCTATTGCTATGAAAAACTGTGCTAACAAAGGCAAAAGGGTTTCTTTGGGGTTATAGTTAGAAAGGGTGAAAGCCCATCACACCAAGGAAAGCATGAAACAGTCCAGGAAAGCATGGCCTCAGGAGCAAGAAACTGGCTCATCACATTTTCATACACACAGGAAATAACAAGAGAGGAAATGGAAAGTTCAGCAGAGCAATTAAACCCACAGACTCCACCCTACATGAAGTACTTCTGCATCAATGCTCTATCTTCTAAAGATTCTATAACTTTCCCAGTCAGTACTGCCAATTGCAGATCATGTATCCAAATACATGTAGAAGTGTTGCTGCAGATAGTAGTCATCATCTCTGAAAGTTGATTAACAAGCAAATGAAGTGATATAAGGATGACATGCTCCTTGCTTGTTTTCCACAATAACTTCACTCTCCTTTACTTGCATGTCAAGTTTTTTTTCCAGTTGGTCTATTTGTTCTCACAGCCAATGGTTGTCCTCAGACTTATATCAAATACTTATCTCTATAGAGGGAACACGTCCCTATGACTTCTCCTTTATGGATCCAATTTGGCACCTGGATTATTTGTGTTTCTCAGATTAGCTACCTTCTAACTTCTCTCCTGGTCTTCTAAGTCTCCTTCTGAAGCTGTCCTTTCCACCTGTAACTCCTGTCTGTTCTGTTGTCTAAAGCACAGAGTATGTGGTCCCTGACTCAATACCATGAGTATCTGGTGGATGAAAGAATAAGTTAAGCCAAATACAGGAACTGAGGCCAATGTAGTTTGGTTTCAGAGATGGATCCCCCCCCCAATTTTGCATTAAATCAATTAAAAATAATTTGTTTCAAATATCAAATAGAAGAAGAAAATTTAGCCAATGATTATTGAAATTCCAGTCCCTCTTTTGATAACTTGCCTTACTCATAGTTTCTTCACACAATGGTCCTTTCTGCCATTCATAGTGCATGATGCATATGAAAATTAAAAAAAAAATAAAGTAAGGTCATCTTCAAATTTACTAGAATTCCATGTTTTCTGTACAAGAAAGAAAGGAGAACATTTTATTCTGGAAGCAAATTTTATCTGTCAAGAAAAGTACTTTTGGATTTTAAGTGGAATTACTTAATATGTTGGTATCTAAAACTGTGTATTGAAAAACATTTTCTGAAAAGATGAACTAGATAGAGTTTGCATAATTATTTTTTTCTGAGCGTAATTGTGTAACATTTAAATCTTCTGCTTTCATGTTTTAAATTTTGCATACAATTTAAGGGTAGAAAAATATTATTAGTGCCCTTTGGGTGTAAAATTATAGGGCCATATGGATACTCACATGCATAGCTTATCTGTGAGAACACACTCCGCTTATGTGTACTGCCTCTAAGCCATTCACTGTGTGGTATGTTTTTCTCATCTGATGTCCCTTTTGGGTTTTGCTTGAAGGACATCAAAGAGTCTGGAGCATGGAGAAGGCTTCTCACTTCTTTCTTGTCTGATCTACAGTACACAGAGATTGTGTCTTTTTCACGCTTTGAAGAGGCTGTTTATTGCCTTATTGTGCATATTGTTGCTATTATGTATTGCAGAGAAATCGTTCCATAACTTGTAGTAATGACAACCTAACGCAGTGCCTTTAATCATCCTGAATACCTAATGTTAACTTTAAAATAGTCACACTCTATTAAATACTCTAAAAACCACAAAGCAATTTGATTTTCCCGTTTGTAAAACAGTGAATGTTAAAGGTTAGGTGCAAGCAGCACTGAGAACATGAATCTGAGTTTGGTGCCACCACAGCTAGTTTTAGGAAGGGCAGTGGCACCATTTTGGGGGTACATTTTCCCTCCCTCTTTGTACATACTGGGAAAAATGATTTTGAAATAATTTTCAGGCAATTAGAAAAGAGCCCATGTTCATAGCAGCCTTATTTATAATAGCCAGAAACTGGAAACAACCCAGATGTCCCTCAACAGAGGAATGGATACAGAAAGTGTGGTACATCTACACAATGGAGTACTACTCAGCTATTAAAAACAATGAATTTATGAAATTCTTAGGGAAATGGATGGATCTGGAGAGTATCATCCTGAGTGAGGTAACCCAATCACAAAAGATCACACATGGTATGCATTCTTTGATAAGTGGTTATTAGCCCAGAAGTTTGGAATACAGGAAGAACGACCCACAAACCACAAGAAACTTTAGAAGAAGGAAGACCAAAAGGTGGACATTTCATTCCTTCTTAAAAAGAGGAATCAAACACCCACAGAAGGAGTGGCAGAGATTAACTATGGAGCAGGGACGGAAGGAAGGACAAGCATATAGCTATCTCCTAAGAGGCTCTGACAATACCTGACTAATACAGATGTAGAGGCTCACAGCCATTCACTGAACTGAGTACACGGTCCCCAATGAAGGAGTTAGAGAAAGGTTCTATGGAGCTGAAGGGTTTGCAGCCCCTTAGGACGTACAACAATTACTAACTAGTACCCTCAGAGCTCCCAGGGACCCAACCACCAATCAAGGACTATACAGGGTGGGATTGAATGTACTGGAAGCAGGTATATAGTAGAGGATTGCAAAGTCGATCATCAATAGGAATAAAGAACCTCGGTCTTGTGAAGGTTCTGTGCCCCAGTGTAGGGGAATGCCAGGGCCAATAAGTGGGAGAGGGTGGGGTGGCAGGCATGGGGAAGGGGGAGGCAAAAGGGGTTTGTTCTTGCTTTTGTTTGTTTGTTTGTTTGTTTGTTTGTTTTGGAGGGGAAGATGGGAAAGGGAAAATGTACATGTAAATAAAGAAAATACCTAATTAAAAAAAAAAAAAGGAAAAAAAAACAAACATGAAGCTTAGAGGGAGAAATGTCGGGGGGGATATGATATGAGTTGGAGAGGAAATAGGAGTGGGTATCATATTTCATTGTATGATTTAAAAAATTAGATAAAAATTTCAAAAATAAAGTCTTAAATAAGAAAAAAAAAGAGAAAAGAAAAGAGCCCATTTTCCTGCTTGTTTGTTTCTGTATTTACAAAAAAAAAAAAAAAAAAAAAAAAAAAAAAAAAAAAAAAAAAAAAAACAAAACAAAAAAAAAACTGTTTAAAAATATCCCCCTCTCCCTTTTTTTCTATTAGGGAAAAATGGCTTCTATTCTCAAATAATGTATCCTAATGATAGTTTTCCCCCTCTCTCTTCTCCACCTTTCTCCTATATATCTTATTATATTTTATTTCATGTTTGGTAGTTATCTTTCAGAAGCCTATTCTTTTCTAATGGGAGACTGAAAGGGAGTGGATGCAGAGAGAAGGGAGAGGCAGTAGTCCTTTTACTATAAGAATGCCCATTTATCCCAATTGTGTGTGGCATTTGCAGAACACTTGAACTGGAAAACACTGGACATACAAGCATGAGGCAGACAAGATGAGACCTTTCCGCCCAACGGCTGTTCTGGAAAGCGTTCATGATCTCTTACCTTTTGCTCCCACAGTCCTGGGGGTAACAGATCATGTTCTGAGTCAGGATGGATTTACTCCATTTTCTCTCAGGGCCTGTAATAGCTATTTCACCATTTCTTACATAAAGACTTCCATAGGACGGTTTTCCTCTGTACGCCCAGTCTTTTATGCTCAGACTTTTATGATTTCTAGCATATGAACGGGGTCTTAGATGTTTTTTCACATCTCGTTCTTCTCTCCAAATATGTCATAGCCTTTTAATGATGTGTTTTAATTCCGTTTGACAGCCAACACCTAAAAATCCATGAAACTTCTATGCATGTGGCTTTCTCCTGCTGACCATTCCGGTTAAATCAAAACTTGCTGACAGCCAGCCATCAAACTTGCTCCAGATGGGTCCCATTGCTCATTTTGCTCTTCTCCCTCTGCCTTAAAAGCATCTTTCATGATACTACCTCTACATTCTGGGCTGTTTTATTTGCTATAATTACTATTCTGTTGAATTCCCATTATCCTTTAGACGCATAGGAAACACATTTCTCCTTTGCAGTTCACTTGACTGCAGGTCTTATCCTATTAGGGAGAGCTGTGTCACGGGGCTGACGCGACCACCAATCAGTAATTGGTAGACCTTAGCGTTCTGGGTGGATCACAGGGCAAAAAGGGGAGAGACCCCGCCCACCACCCTGTACTTCTGAGAGACTATTTGATTCCACTTTCATTTCATCTGGAGATTTCATTTTAATAGACAACTTTTCTGACACAAAAATATCTTCAAAACTGTTAGCATAGATTCTCCTCCATATATGCATAGGTTTCCCCTAAATCCAAAATAAAGTGCCTGCATTTGAAGGAGAGACATTCTTTTAAAATGTTTAAAATGTTAGATGACCCACAGCTCAGAATTCAGTACATAATTTCTCCAGGTGTTACAATATATTGAAAAGAAAAATATTTCTCCATTTTATTAAGAGGTATTGATGCTATTTGCTGGTAAACTACACACAAATTCAAAGCCTGTATTCTTTGAAATTGTACTTGTGCTTTGAAATAACTTATTAGAAAATGGATATTCAGTGAAACTTCATAGCCCAGAGTATGAGAGAAGCCCTCACCTACAAAAATAATATGTTAATCCTCTGAATTTCATTAACCAGACAAGAATAAATTAAAAGACACATTGAGCTCCCAAGATTGCAAGTCATTCAACTCTACATTAATATGCATTAGTTCCAAGGAGTAAATGAAAATTATATATGAAAGGATTTGAAAGCTATAAAGAATTGAAAATAATGAAATGCATATATTTGAAGTTTTCTTCTCAATGAATTCCTTAGAAAATATCTGGAAAGGTAAAAAATTCACTGAAGTAAACTATAATGTTAAAAATATCAGTGTGAGTGTCAGTAAATGGAAGCCATATTAAACCAGGATTCAGTTCACTTATCTGTCTCCAAGTGGCAAATTCACAATGCTCCTGTTTAGTAGTTAAAAATAATCAAAATTAGTATCATTCCCCTCTAATTCCCCTTAGATGATCCCCAACCCCTTCAACTTGTCAATGTTCTCTGTTCTTAATAATTCGCTGAGTTCAATTAGTACACATGGATATGGGGTCATCCACTGGAGCCTAGAAACCTACCATTGACCACACAAATAAAGAAAAGCATTACTAACTCCCAAGGCACTCACCAACTACCAAAATCTTCACAGTTCGATTGGGCCACATAAGGTTCTCTTAGACCCTTGTTGGAATTCTGAGTGCCTTTGATATTTTACATTGTTATGAGGGCAACAGCAGCTGCTATAAATGCGTGAGTGAAATGCTCATGCCATGTTTATAAGACACCATCGTCACAGCATGACCCCCAGTCCTCTAGCTCTTACATTGTCTTTGTGGGTTTTTTTTTTCTACTTTTCTGCAGAGTTTTCTGAGGGAAGACAATATAGACACCCAGTTTATGGCTAAGCACTCACTAGTCACCAATTCTAATTCTGAGTTTTTACATTGACTCATTTCCACGGAAAAGAAATGTCTCTGAGCACGGTCGAGAGCAGTACAAGTCTAATAATACAAGCATAAAATTTAGATGGCGATTTGGCCGCAGCACTATTTGGTAAAATTGTTAATAGTAGTAATAGTATGTTCTGTCCTAGGGTGCATGACTCCACAGTCATGAACCCGTGAGATTACCAGTAAAAAGCTTGAATTCCCAGCTGTGGAGCAGACCACATAAACCCAGTCAGAAAGCTGCTGATTACTCACATAACAGGCATGCCACTATTGTGGCATATTGTACAACCTGCCTAACAGGTTAATACTGTAGAATGCAGGGTCCAGAGTTGTGTACGACCATCGAACTACTAGCCAGCTGCCCCATCTATTGAATAGCACTTTCTGGCATTTTGAAGGCCACCCCACCAGAATGGAAGTTTCCCAATCAGTCAAGAGTGATTTCTACTATCACTCTTACTACCATTTCTTACATCCAATGTGACTGGTGTCTTCAAAAATAGAATCTTACCACCTAATGATTAAGTGTAACTGAAAGTGACATTAATAGTTCATATTGTGTTGGTGAGCTCTGGGGCATCCTTGATTCCTAAGTTGTAGGATGGTGGTCCATACTTGACACTGATATTTGGTCAACAATCATGTCTTCCAAAAACAGTATTCTACCCATGAACAGAACATCTGCTCAAAATCATTTTTCATTTTACACTGTATTTTTAATTTGTCTTTCCTTCAAAAGTGTGGTTTCTATATGGCTTTTTCATATTGGTTTTAAGTAACCCACGTCTTACCTTCTCCTCTCCTCTATCCCCTTGCCCCCATACTCACTTAAACTGTTAATCTCTCTGTTGTAAGGTGGAGTTTCTCTATGGATTTTTTTTATGTATCCATTATTTTCAACCTTCTCTTCTGCCTTTTCCCCATCCACATATTCCCTATCTGTCCCAGTGCCCGCTTTCGGGATTTTCATCTATGTTACACTCTCCTACCTGTCTTAATGTACCAGCAGCAGTGGTTTATTTCTAGTTTGTGGCCTCTGAGAGACCAGAAGTTCACAGAGATCTTGGGTTCAGACTCCATCTTAGAGAACCTGACCTAAGGCTGAACCAACAAGCCTGCACTTAGCACTAGTTTCCAGGTTACTCTCTAACAAGCCTGTCCCCAGCACTTCACTCCCTAACAACCACCAATCAAGAGGAAACCAGAAGTTAAGTTTATGGGTTGGTTTCTAGCCCCAGCCAATTATTTTAAAGAGCAATGAAATTCTAAAATAGCCCCCCAATCAGATGTGTGCTGGGCCAGAAACCTGGCACATGTTTGATTGCTTGCTAACAAACAATATAGGCCTGTTGGCTCACCTCTATAAATGCCTGCTTGAAACTGGTCTCGGGGTTTCACCTTTTTGTCCTGTTGCATCAAGCTCGAGCTTGAATAAAAAGAATCTAGTGCAATTGCATCAGAATCAACTCCTTGGTGATCTTTTGGGGCTTGCAAATGGACACAACAGCCTCCATGTATACTCCACATTAAATACACAAAACAAAAGACTTGAACTAATAGGTACAAATGGTAGAGAAAATGTGACTTGTGTCACATTTTAACCATGAAATAAAATTCCCTTGTGGATATGTACCACACTTTTCTTATTCATTCATTAGCTGGTAGATATATAGTTTAATTTTATTTTCTAAGGGTTACGAAAAGGAGCATCATGGGTGCGCAAATATCTCTCTATAGTAACTTTTTGATATACTGTATCTTCATAGATTTAAGAATGAATTGCTGTAACCCAGATTTTTCTCACATACCAAGAAGTTCAGTGATGATTCTCTTAGCTTTTTAGATAGATAATGATGGGTATATCTGAATGGGCTCAGATTAATGTACGTCCTTTGTGACTAAATACAACCTACAATTTAATATCCCTTATTAATACCATGGATATTTGAAATGCATCATGGAATAAATCCCCATATTCTATAGAGCATTCATCCTTAGTAAGAATGAACTTCTTTTGACACAAACTTTATGCTATTGCATCAAACTTGTTATTAAATATCAAGCTTAACCCCTCTGAATCTGAGTTAAAATATTGGTATGGATTTCTGTCACTAGCCTGTAGTTCTTGAGTATGAAACTAAATCTACTAGTTGCTGCACAAAGAGTACCTCGTATTAGTAATGGAACCTGAAATACTAACATAGAAGGTGAAGGGCCAGAATTAAGATCTCATTTAAAGGTAGATGTAGTTTCTTGGTTAAATTCTAATCTGAAGAGCAGGGGTTAAAGTGATAGGCCACTTCTTAGTCTGCTCTATGGATATTTGCACTGCAACCTCTTTACTTTCCTTTCTACCAGCATGGATGTGGATGTGGTGGTGGTATGGGTGGAAGAAGGCTAAGAGCAGCCACAATTGTCCATGGGAGGTTTGCCTCATGTTGATAGAGACAGTGCCTTTGTTTGGGCTGCTGGTGCTCTAACAAGCCAACATAGGCTAGCCTAAGAGTAGGGTAAACAACAGAAATGTCTCATAGACTGGAGCTGGAAGTTTAAAATCACTATGGCAACAAGGTTACCATATGGTGAGAAAACTCCCCTCAGTCATTTGCCCTATCCTTACAAGGTTGAAATAGTGTCACAGAGCTCAGGGTTCTATTTTATAAAGACAATAAGCTTATTTGTAAGCTTGTTAGCCTCATGACTTAATCACCTTCAAAAGTCCTACTTAATCTCCAGTCCTAACACATGATAGACTAAACAATTTAGTTTTGTAAAGGAGCAAAGTTAGTCTACAACAGACATGAAAAGTTTGATGCAGTCTTGGGCTATGTATATGCTTGGCCCAGGGAGTGGCACTATTAGGAAGTGTGGCCTTGTTGGAGTAGGTGTGTCACTGTGGGGTGGGCTTTAATAGCCTTGTCCTAGCTGCCTGGAGGCCAGTCTTCTCCTATCAGCCTTTGGATGAAGATGTAGAACTCTCAGCTCCTCCTGCACCATGCCGGCCTGGATGCTGCCATGTTCCCACCTTGATGATAATGGACTGAACCTCTGAACCTGTAAGCCAGGCCCAACTAAATGTTGTGTTTATGAGAGCTGCCTTGGTCATGGCATCTGTTCACAGCAGTAAAACCCTAAGAGAGAGGGCAATAATAATCTAAATCTTAACATTTGACTTCTGCTACTATATCCAAACAAGGACACTAATTTATAAAAATCAACATAACTAAAAGTCTTGTATTGAGCTGTTTAATGTAGTGAATAATTCTTTTTCAGGTAACACTCATAAACTTTGGCTATTTATGTACATCTGGAGCCTGTCAATGTTATCACTGAGTTCATTGATAGAGATTGATTAATTTCAATACTCTCTTCTAAGAGAGGTTTCAGTAACTGTAGGTGATTTGTTGGTTAGTTGGAAAGCCATTTCCAGATGCTGAAAATATCCTTACTTTTACTTCTGTTATAGAAACACATCTGACATCAAAACCTGTATTAGTAAGAGTTCTCTAGAGAAACAGAACTAATAGAATTATATCTATATCTCTATATAGGGAGATATAGATAGATAGAGATAACAGGGATTGATTATAATTTCTTACACAGGCTGTTCCAGCTAGTCCAACAATGGCTATCTACTAATGGAAGATCCAAGAACCCAGGAGTTGTTCTGTCCATAAGACTAGATAATTCAGTTAGTCTTTAGTATATTCCAGAACCCCAAAGAAGTAGGCTTTAATGCTGGTGAAGAAACGGACGTGCCATCAAAAGTGAACAGGTAGAGAGAATATACTTCCTTTCCCCTTGTCCGTTCTGCAGACAGTCCAGATTGTTTGGGAGTTTTCATGGGACCCTTCTGCCAACAACTGAATTAGATGTAGCCATTTCCCTCTACTGGAAGCTTCATATGGTAACAAGAGATGTCCAGTTGAGGCTCTGCACCTTTCCCCATTAGTTAATGAGTTCCTTTAGATTGTCTTTATATATGTATATATTTTAGAGGTTTTATTATATTTGGTTTCCTTACTGCCCCTCAAATGGACTTTAATGTTAGCTCTCTCTCTTCCAATATTCATTCCCTTGTCACCATTTTAATGAGATATGGCATTTGTTTTTACCCATTTATGAATGGTTGAAACTGAATTTTCTATGATACTGAACATTATGATCTTCGTTACTTTTTGGATATAAGTAGCTTGAATTTGGGAATAATTCTTACTCAAGATAAGTCTTCACTTTATCTTAGGGACTAAGATATCTTCACTTATCTTTAGGGACTACCTGTTTCCATTTCCATGAGGAGCTGGGTTGACCTACCAGCATAATCCTATTTAATTTAGCACTCCCTGGACTCATTTAATCAAGACACCAAAGTTATGTTACTGAACTATACTTTCAAAACTGCTGATCTCTGTTAAGAACATTTGAACTCTGTGCAAGATTGAACTTCATTTCTAGTTGGAAGACTATGGACATTGAACAGTTATTTAAACTGTCAGCACACAGGTAGCATTTGAAAGATCATTTCTAATAGGGCATCGTGGGCAATGCTTTGCTATCCCTGCACTTGGGAGGCAGAAAAGAGGCAGGCAGATTCCAAGTCTGAGGTCAGCTTAGGATGCTTAGCAATATCTTATCTCAAAAATAGAGATAGGTAGATGATAGATGGATAGATAGATAGATAGATAGATAGATACATACATACATACATACATACATACATACATACATACATCGACATAATTTCCCATTAATGACTCTACATAAAACAATCTCAAGAGTTTTTCTGCAAGCAGAGTCTTCAATAATCTCTTGTGACTACCATCTGTTGGCTATGGGGTTCCACAATTATTCAGAATTGGCTTTTTAGAAGAGCTATTACCATAGAGCCTTCTGAGCAGCAGCTAAAACAAACAAAAATGTTTATCTATTTTAAGTGTGTGAGGGCTTCGCTTGCATGTAAGTATGCATACCTTGTACCCTAGGGGACAAAAGAGGATGGTAGTTCCCCTGGAACTGGAGTTAAAGATGGTTGTGAAGCACCATGTAGGTGCTGGGAACTGAACTTTGATTCTTCGAAAAAAGCAGTAAGTGTTCTTTTTTTTTTTTTTTTAGATATTTTCTTTATTTACATGTAAATTTTCCCTTTCCCAGGTTCCCCTCCAAAAAACAAACAAACAAACAAAAATAACAAGAACAAACTCCTTTTGCCTCCCCCCTCCCCATGCCTGCCACCCCACCCTCTCCCACTTATTGGCCCTGGTATTCCCCTACACTGGGACACAAAACTTTCACAAGGCCAAGGTCCTTTCCTCCTATTGATGATCGAATTTGCAATCCTCTACTGTACACATGCTGCCAGAACATTCAGTCCCACCCTGTATAGTCCTTGATTGGTGGTTGGGTCCCTGGGAGCTCTGAGGGTACTAGTTAGTAATTATTGTTCGTCCTAAGGGGCTGCAAACCCTTCAGCTCCATAGAACCTTTCTCTAACTCCTTCATTGGGGACAGTGTACTCAGTTCAATGAATGGTTGTGAGCCTCTACATCTGTATTAGTCAGGTATTGTCAGAGCCTCTCAGGAGATAGCTATATGCTTGTCCTTCCTTCAGTCTCTGCTCCATAGTTAATCTCTGCCACTCCTTCTGTGGGTGTTTGGTTCCCCTTTTTAAGAAGGAATGAAATGGACCCAGCCATACCACTCCTGGGCATATACCCACAAGATGCTCCATCATATAATAAGGACACATGCTCCACCATGTTCATAGCAGCCTTATTTATAATAGCCAGAAACTGGAAACAACCCAGATGTCCCTCAACAGAGGAATGGATACAGAAAGTATGGTACATCTACACAATGGAGTACTACTCAGCTATTAAAAACAATTAATTTATGAAATTCTTAGGGAAAAGGATGGATCTGGAGAGTATCATCCTGAGTGAGGTAACCCAATCACAAAAGATCACACATGGTATGCACTCTCTGATAAGTGGTTATTAGCCCAGAAGTTTTGAATACAGGAAGAAAGACCCACAAACCACAAGAAACTTAAGAAGAAGGAAGACCAAAAGGCAGTAAGTGTTCTTAACAGAGATCAGAAGTTTTTGAAAGTGTGGTTCAGTGACATGCTTGGTGTCTTGATTAAATGAATCCAGGGAGTGCTTAATTAAATAGGATTATGTCAGGTTTGTTCTCTGCAGGAATCCCTTGAAGACATTTGTATGATGTGTGTCATTAACTCTTCAGGAGAGAGTACTAACTGAAGTATTTTCCAGGATTATTTAACCAACTTCTCCTCCTAAAGCCTCACATAGAGATCTGGAAATACCACCTCTTTGTTGCCAATAGGGTCATGAGAAAGAGCTCTGTGAGCATTTGCTGACCTAACTGTCTTATTCAATTAAGCCATTAATAAAATGCTTTTTGTGACTCTCTTCTTTCTTGCTTCTTGAAATTATCTCAGTATTCTAAATTAATAATAGCAACTATGATTATAGCTGTTATTATAATAACAGGGCTTGTTTTCAAGCTGAGTTCTCTTATCTCTCCTGTTACTAACACCCTTGTAGCCTCTGAGCCAGGATCCTCCATATGTTCTATGTTCTAACAGGCTATCTTGCTTACATAGCTAGCATATTTACTTTGATATTACACGCTGTGAATGTGGTTTGTGGATGATCTTCCCAATAATGTGATTGACTCATTTGATTTTTCTTTCTCATGAGCTAGTATGAGTAATAGTTTCTGGCACTCACAGAAACTAGTATGTAAACTAGTATTCAACATTTGTAGCTTGACTTTAAGGAAACATAGCTAAAAGGATGGTTTTCTCTAACAATCAATAGACATTTTAATCAGGGTGTAGCTAGCTGTATTATGGATAAAAGGTGTGAAAATGTGCAGAATACTTTGAAGACTTGGATCTTGTCCTTGTTCCACATTGTTTAATAAAATGATTATAGTCATGTGTAGGCCTATACCTAGAACATGTCTCACTCAGTGGAAGATATCTATCAATAAGCAACATGAAAGCTACTGTTAGAGTCTGTTATCTGAGCAACATTGCTGATGGATAAAAAAAATAATAATAGCCTAGTACCAGTCACCAGTTAAAGTAATAACACTGCATCTCCAGGGAGATAGGCTGATGCAGTAATTACAGTAAGGTACCCTCAGTATCCACAGGACTATCCAGCTTCAGTGGCAGCTCTACCATTTACAGCTTGGGTGACTTTGCAGAGGTCACTTAAACTCTTATACCTTTAAGAACCATCAGCTGGAAAATGAGACCCATAATGCCGTGCAACCCCTAACACTGATGTGAGGATTTAAGAGCTAGTTGATCTACTGGTTTGGGGATTGGGTAGACTTTAGGAAATAATGTCTTCTCCAAAAACATGCATGCTATAAAGATGTTCATTGGGGCAGAATGTTACTCTGCTAGTCTAACCCACATCTACCAAATAGTAGACTTTGCTAAAAGTTTGTATTGTTATTCTTAATCGTATTGTCTATGGTGTTTGTAGAAGTCGGTGGGTTTATTAAACAAAGGACGCTTTAAAGGGCCAGCATCCCCACACCCAAGCTGGAGTTAAAGGGTGTGTGTGAGTGGGGGTGGAGTTGAAAGTGAAAGTACCAAACAATTACAGTAGCGTTCACAGTCTAAAACACTGGCTTGTTTTTCAGTCTCCTTCTCCCCTTGGCCTGGGATGTCCAACAGAGGGAAGTGAATCCTTTAGCCCTCCCTGCCCTGCCCATTATCCCAGGCTTTTGAAAAAAAGGTGCTGAGAGGATGAATAAGCTTTTTGCACAATTAACTGATACCTGTCTTTTATGTAAGATCAGAGTAAATATTTCACATAGATTAGCATATTTTTTTTTTTTATCATAGATACAAGATGGAAAGTCAGGGGAACCCATATATTTTCTAACGAGGGGCAGGGTAAATTCAAAATTAATTCAGGAGTAGGTAAGCACTAAATAATGACAAAGCATTTGCCCATCGGATTACTTATGAGATGCACTGTCTCTTATTGGCAAGCATGCTATGTACTATGTACTTCATGAAGATGATCAATGAGATAAACTGGTGGTTTTAAAACACATTGCCTAGTACAAACTGTCTTTATCCAGAGCATAGAGAAAAGAGATTAGTTTCAGTGGGGGAAATCAATGGGAGAAAAAGCTCTCTGATGCCCTAGAAACTCTATTGAAAAAATAAAAAATTCTAGGCCTTTATAGCTCGGTGCATGCATGAGGGGTAGTTCCTCTTTAGGTAGAAGAAGGAAAAGCTCCATCAGGCATGACTACCATAGCTTTCTTAAAAGGCATACAAAACCTTCAGGGCAGACATGTTTTGATTGCTAAACCAGACCAAAGCTACTATAGTGGGGATGTGAGCACTTCCACAGGAAAAAATATAAAACCATCACACCGGATGCTACAGAAACCACGTGGTGAGGAGGAAGCGCAAGCTTGTGTGTATGTCTTTGAAGGTCTACACCTGCTGTAGGGCAGAGCTGAGATGTTGTGTCAGACTTCACTCACAGAGGAGTGGTTCCATGTGTTTTAAAGAGAGTTAAGAACATTACCACTCCAGATAGAAAAACACTGACATGGGTATTTGTTTCCTAAAGGAAGAACAGAGATAAGGCTGGTGTGTGAGCAACAGCAACCAGTGTACTAAGCTGATGACTGAAGAACTTTTCAATATATGTCCTGTTTCCTGGCAGGCTTAGCTACAAAGAAATACTGAGTTAGCATCTCTATTCCCAGATCAACAAAAACTCAAAAACTTTCATGAGTAGCTGGGACATTTTTATCCTTTTCTTCTTTGTCTTCTAAACTACTTTTAGGGACTAGGTATTTGAGGATGGTATTTACTTTTACATACACACACACACACACACACACACACACAGACAATCTCAAACTTAATAAAACACATAGATACATAACTTATTACAACCTTACTGCAGACACTGGACGTATGCACTAAGTGAAGTCTCTACAGAGGTATCAAATACAAAATGTGTATTTTTTTAAAGCCAAAGTGCCACTGACTTGCTCATACATCTTGCTTCTAGAGTACAACCTGGAAATTCGCAAATGTCTGTAAATTTCTGCACAGACCTTGGACATCTTCTATACACACAACATAGCCCACAGATACATGCCCATATTGTCACAATTAATACCTTTGCAATCACACCTCCATGGATTGAAATTCATCCAGCTGAAATACTTTCTATCAGGAACAGAAGATTACATAAAATGCACAAATTAAAGTAACTATTGGTTTTCTTCTTAAATCCCTCTAAGCCTTTGTATTTCTGTCTTATAAAATCCCACCCGTTGTGTGTGGCCTGCGAGACATTACTTGTTATTGCAGCCTACTCTTCCCACTTATTCTGTTTTGTATTTTTTTCTTTTATTTCCTCTAAAGTTGCTGCTTTTTGCTCCCTCTAAGGTTTCCCAAATGTTCTTCTTTGCCTGAAACACATCTTTGCCTCCTCTGTATGCACGGTGTAAAGCTCACTCCCACTCATTCATTTCTCAGCTTAAATGTCGCTTGTTTAAAAAAAGACTTTTTTTTTTTGAGTTACCAATCAAAACTGTTCCTTTTCCTGACTATTCTCTACCAAAAAACATCATTTGTTCCAATACCCTAAATGCGGTAATTAGTTCAAAATGAATGGGCAGATTGATAAGAATCAGACAAAATGATGACAAATACTACTTTTATTAGTTTAGACAACATGCCAGGCTGGGAGACATGCACACAGATTGAGATTTCCCAGTGTTTCTCAGCTAGCAGGAGCAGACCAGATTTCTAGTTTCTGAATGACAGCCTACATAAAGTCAAAGCCAGGGTGACAGTGCAGGGGGACTGAGGCTGATGGCTCCTTCCAAGTATACCAGATAAGTGCTCCCTGTCACCGGCAGACTGTGTGCCGTGCCACGGGTGGGTGAGCGGGTGGGAGCAGGAAGCGGGTAATCTCCTTTCACACGAGCACATACGATTAGGGGGTAGCAGAAAAGCATTTTCTCCATTTTCGATGCAAATTAAATAATTTAAACTAGACAAAATGAACGACTAGTTTAGACTTTAGAGATACGCTATCAGCAAGTTCATATGTTTTAAATATAACGATGCATGTATATGTTAAAACAAAAATACATCTATAGGTAGGCATGAATGTACTCTGGAAGAAGCACCATATACTTATTTATAACTAAGAATGTTATAGTATATATGCCATAATGCATATACATAGCATATGTACAGATCTCTCTCTCTCCCTCTCTCTCTGTCTCTCTCATACGCATATACATGCACACCCACCTGTATACATGTTAAATATTATAACTATTTGGGTACTACCTGCCTCTGCAATCATATTGTAAGCTCCAAGAGTATATAAATTTTGTCTGCTTTCTTAAGTTCTGTGTCTGGGGCTTATTCGATCCCAAAATATCTATTAAAATAAGTAGAATGCTAAAAATATTTACGGTATGATTTGGGTGAAGACTCAATACTAGCTGAAGTGGATATTATGACTGCTGCACTGCAGCTCACAATAAAATAATCTTACCATGATTGGTTTATATTATCGCTTGGGATGTGTTTTTCTAAGGTTTCTATTTTAGACATCCTCAAGCTTACCTCAAGGGAAGCTTATCTTTCAAGGATGATAATATCAGGAAAGAAAACTCACATCTGCAATGGCCACAGCTCCTGAGTCATCAACACAGGGAGGAACAGCATTTGGGGATAAAACAGCAAAAGAAAGAATGTCCAGACCAAATAAAGGCAGCCAGTTTTGCAATGTAAACTTGCTTCTCGTGAACACAAGGTCAGCAGGTCTTTTGATTCTTCAAGAGAAGTTAAAAATCTGCATTTTTATTGTAAATCTCCATTTGGGGAACCAATTAAAATTTGTTGAACTCTGTGGCCCAAAACCGTACTGTAGACTTCCTGACTTCACACTCTCCC